>PVLD010009766.1:61822-74950 GCA_004027595.1 Dinomys branickii | reverse complement strand
AATTCCCTACTATCTTATCTATAATTTGGTATTTCCTTTAATGTTTTTGTGTTAACTAATGTGAAGATAACTATGTAATACAACATCCAGTTCTAATTCCCTACTATATTCTGTATAACTTTGTATTTTCTGTATTGTTTATGGCTTTTCTGGTTCATATGTTTCCATTCTTTTGTCTTTAAAATAAAATTTAAAAAAATTAAAAAAAATTTAAAACACAAAATTTTTTAGGAAAGAGCTGGGGAATGCAGCTTAGTGCAAAAGCTGTGGGTTCAATCCCATACCAAAGTAAACAAACAAGCAAACAAACAAATATAAAAATAAACATTAGAAGAACACATACATACACACTGTATAGAGAGATGCTAGGGTTCCAAGAGATTCTCTGAATCAACATTACTAAACTCAAGTCCAAGGTCTGTTTTTTTTGTTTTTGTTTTTTCAGATTCTGCAGATACTTATAATACAAATTCCTAGTTAAGAGCTACTCATTTAAGTAATAAACTAGAAATTATAAATATATTTAAGGGTAAGTAAGAATATTTATGTGAGGGGAGCAGAAAGTTTTTCTAGTCTTATTGGTCTGTGGGGAAGAATGTGTTCATATTATAGGAAAGAGAGCACCTTGAATCTGGCATCTACCTTCAGAAATCTGTTTCCATGGCTGTTCCCATTTCCTTTTTAATTTTCTCCTCTGTGAAGCAAATGAAACAAAACAAAATTGATCACTGTGCTCATTTTCTATTGTTTATATACCATGTTTTTACTATATGACCATTTTTAAATCTCAGAAAGAATGTTCATGTTGCAGGTGAAACTAAATACAGCACAGTAAGACCCTGGTTTACAAACATTCCAGTTTGCGGGTTTCCTCAGATGTAAAGGAATCTCTTATTATGAACAGCTGTAGATGCAAACAAATCATGGAAGTAGCTCACATGTCTCCTGGACACTGTCACAGTTGAGCTGCCATGTGCTTATGTACAGTGTGGTAGTATACAGTAGGGCAGTGCTCAGTCTGAGCCCAGGACGTCTGTCAGCAAGAGGGAGAGCAGTGGTGATGTGGCAAAGGTGTGTAAGACTCACTTTGTTGGACTTACGAATGCAACTGACTTAGGAACATTCTCCTGGAAAAGAACTTAGTAAGTCAGGGACTTACTGTAATGTTTCTGGCATGTACAAGAACCAAGCATTCCATATATTTAATGTAGTGCGGATTATGTAACAGAAACCCAGTATGGTCTTTTCACCATTTCTTAAAGCCTCAGTTTTTGAGGAACAATCATAATTCCTTTTATCTTTCTTCACAGAAATTATTTTCTAAAATAAGGCTTTTTACTAATCTTTTCCTTGGTAGTTTGTGCATTTGCTACTTAAGAAATCTTTCTCTGCTCAAGGTCATATTCACCTACATTTTCTTCTAAAAGTTGGATGTCTTTTAAAATTATCCTTGGTACCATTTTTCAAATTCCCATTTGTTATTAGTCTTACTCTAGATCCAAAATGTAGAAAGTTCCTGTCCCACGCAGAGAAGGGGTTTCTGTAGCTCCTGCTATAGTCTAGATACAAAGAACCTCAATGTAAAATCAAATAAAACAGGAATGTACAAAGAGATTTAATCACCTACAAAATGTGTTCAAAGGAGAGAGTGGAATAGTATAAGCTAAGGGGAATATAAATTATCTTAAAGTCTTTGTATTTTCTCCCAGGCTGAGATGATAAGGCCTTAGCCTATGTGGCTAAGGATATCACATATTTGTCAAAGGTCTAGCGGGGTTATGCTTATCATATATCCAGGGCCTTGAAGATGCCCTTGAAAGAAAAAGTCACTTCACAGCTCCGTGGTAAGTCTAATAAAAAACCAATCACCTCAAAGGAGGAAATCTCTGGATGAAATTCCCGGAAGGTGTTCCCACAGCTGAAGCCTGCTCTGGCCCCTCATACTCACTTGTTCCCTTGGGTCCCTGCAATGGTTGTTGGATTTTGAGCTTGAGCTCTTCACTGCTTTGTGAACATTTATCGCCTACTGTCTTCTACCCACTGCTAGGGTTGCCTTAAGTGCCCAGCTAGTATTGACTTGGTTCACTTGTGCACTGTGCTCTAGCCCATCAGAGTCAGGGGGCTGCAATATAGGATCCCTGATACCCTACTGAACTGATGGGAATAGGTTTCCAGCCATAATTTCACAGTTCCTATCTACTGGAGACTATTGCTTGTACTAGCAACCCAGACCTTTACAATACTCTCCTGTTACTCCTGTGGTCTGATTGATGATCATCCTAACAAAGGAGGCAACCCTAAAGGAATAAATGGTCTGTTTTCAAAGCCATGGCTTGTGGTAGGCTCACCTTTTGAGGGGACTTGTATTCCTCTTACCTCATAATTCTGAGAGTTGTGTGGGACCAAGGGATGATTTTCCTCTTCCTTAGGAACAGCTTTCCCTATTGTCTACTCTAAGAATCATCACTGCAACCCCTTCCAGGTTATGATGGGCCTCTGGATGTGAGGATGAACTCACAGGGCTGACTTGGCTGCCTTGGCTGGCAAAGTGTGTTTGTGTGTGTGTCGGGGGGAGGGTCCTTTGCTTCCTACTATCCATGTACTTTCTTCCCAAGTTTGCCTCTTCAGTGAAAAAGGCACAGCCTGACACTCTCTCTCCACTTCCAGATTCTCTACCATGAAATGACACAGGAATCTGACGCCCTGACATCTTAGACACAACCTTCATTCACTGGCTCCATCTGCACCAAGCTGTGGACTCCCAAGTAGTTAGCATTCTAGACCAAGGCAACATATCTTGTATCTTGGAAGTT
Organism: Dinomys branickii; assembly: GCA_004027595.1. Classification (NCBI taxonomy): domain Eukaryota; kingdom Metazoa; phylum Chordata; class Mammalia; order Rodentia; family Dinomyidae; genus Dinomys; species Dinomys branickii. The sequence goes on along the minus strand of PVLD010009766.1, from coordinate 72,137 downwards.
AGCAGGCTGCGCACCTTTTATCTGTCACCAGATTCCCTGCAACAACCGAGGGCCCTGGCCACTGTAGAAACCACTGAAGCTTAGATTCAAGAATTGTATATCTGAAGTACAAAGAAAATGATAAAGGATGGGTAGAAAGGGACAAGGGGATGGATCTCTTGCAATAGGGAAGTGGTCCAAGGGAACAAAGGCGAGCAGTGATCAGGAAAAGAAAGGGAAAGGAGAGGAATACAGATGTTCCCTGTATAGGACCCTAAAATGTGCTCACTCTACGCCATAACATGAGCTAAGACAAACAGCATCAACAAGTACAACATTGGAGGAGGAGAGGGAGGGGCGAGGAAGGGGATTTTAAAAAATAAGCTGTAATATGTACACGTAGCCACTCCCCAAGATGACTGTGAACTGCATGAATTGCAAACATGTACTAAAAAAGAAAGGAAGGAAGAAGAAAGAAGAAAAAGAAAAGAAAAGAAAGAATTGTAGATCTGGAGTTCGTTTTCTTCACAATCCCAGGTGGGCCATCACTGCTCTGTGTCTCCTCTCTGCAGGTTAATTCAACCCATCCACACCCTGAGTTACTCTCTGTAGGCCCCATGACACATTCCATACTCGCATGTTGCAGTTCTGTTCTGGACAAAAGGACTCAATCACGTAGGAGTAGCACCATCATACTATGGGGCATCCTCTGTGGTTTTATGCCTCTTATGCTGGAAACCAGCATGTGCCAGTGAGCCAGATGAGTGAGTGGCCTTCTGCCTCCTCAGAAAACTCCACAACTCGAGTAGGGAGACACTCTGAGGCTTGGTAAATTTGCCCCCTGAGAGGAACCTGCCTTAGGGTACCCTTCTATGTACTCTTCAGAGCTACTGAAACCCTTGGTAGGCTTTCTGGGTCCCTCATCATGTGAGAAAAAGGCATACATTATGCACATTGTGTTAATTTCCTACTTTTGATGTACTGTTATAACAAACTTAGTGGCTTAAAATCATACAAAACTGATTATTTTATAGTCCTAAAGGTCAAAACTTCAAAATCTGTCTCACTGGGTTAGAGTCAAAGTGTGAGCAGGGCTAGTTTCTCCTGATGGCTCTGTGGAAGAATTGTGTTTAGAGGCCACCTACATTTCTTTGCTTATTAAGCCCATCCTTCATTTTCAAATTGTGCAGCATTGCATCTCCTGACCTTTCATCCAGAGTAACCAGTCTGGAAAAGTTCTCTTTTTTTAATGATTATATGACTTGATTGAGTCTGCCTTGGTAATTCAGAATAATCTCTCTATCCTGAGACCTAAAATATAATGACACATTTGCTTTGAGTCCTTTTTTCCAAGTCTCATTGATTCTATAACATAACATGTACAGGTTCAAGAGCATGGACACCTTTGGAGGGCCACTACTCAGTCTATCACACATATTTTCATAGGAATATCAACACACCAGCCTATTCACAAGCTAATTCCATTCCATACGAGCTAGTTTTTCCTAGTGCCTTTCTTGATTAAATTATAAGCCAATTATAAGCTATTTTTTGTTCTCTAGCACTTAGCTTAGTCCCTGTATACCATAAATGCTCAAGCAGACTTTGAAGAGGGAGTTTACCCAGTCCTGTGGAGAAAGGACACGAGTTCTGTCTGTGTGTGTGTTTGTGGATGAGCGAAGACTCACAGGCGCAGACGTGGTAACACAGACTGTTAACACAGTTGTCAGAGTTGTTGGACAAAGTCTGACTGGATTTGATGGCTGATAGAGGACCCAGCTGCTGAGGCCAGGAGTAATAGGAAAAGTTGGAGATCTGGTGACCAAACTGTTGGGCAAACAATTGTGCTGGTAAAGCAGATCTGAAGGGTAAAACCCCACCTGACTGGAACTTCTAGTGCTAGAAAATGGTTCTGCTGCTGATTTTCTGACTTCTGGGTCTGGGCATTTCTGGTAAAGTGTTGTTGAAGTCACCAACTATAACAGTGCCTTCATCTACTTCCTGCAGCTGTATCAGCTTTTGCCTTACATATTGTTAGGGGCCTCACATATTGCTCGGGGTGTGCGCATCAGAGATAATTCTGCTGTCTAGAGATCTGACCCCTTTCTCATGTAATCCATCTTATTGCCCAAACTTTCCCTGCTTTAAAGTGCACTGCCCAGAATTCATATGGCTACATCTACTTCCTTTTTATTAGTGTTAGCATGATAAACCTTTCCTTACTTGTTACTTTCTAGCAAATATACATCTTTATATTTAAATTGAATTTCCTAGAGATGTCATATAGTTGGGTCTCATTTTTTAACCCACCTTGACAATCTTTGTCTCTTAACTACTGCATTTGGATCATTGGCATTCAAAGAGGTTACGGATAGATTTATTAGATTTATCTGTCAATTAGATTTAATTATCTACCATAGTTGTTGTCCTTGTCTTTTGTTTCTATTTTTACCTCTCATTCTTTTCTGCCTTTTTTGGTTTTAATTGAGTCTTTTGTAGGATTGCATTTTCTGGTTATATTAGCTATATGTATGTATTTATATTATGTATTTATATTTATTATATGTATACATATATAAAATACAGTTTTACTTTTTTTAGTGATTGCCCTAGAGTTTGCAATACACATTTAAAACATCCCTGACTACTCTCAAATAATGCTATACCATTCAGAGGGAGTATGAGTACCTCATAATAACAAAATAATTCTAATTTCTCCCTTCCATCTCTTATGTTGTTGTTATCTTTGTTTCACATATATGCACATATTTATATAACATTACATAAGCACACATAATCAAATAATTATTACTATTATTATTTTAAGCAAACTGCTGTCTCTTAGGTTAAGTAAGAATAAGAAAATAGGGCTGGAGATGTAGCTCACTGGTAGAGTACTTGCCTAGCATGCACAGGGTTGGGTTTAATCCCCAGAACTGTCAAAAAACGAATAAGAAAAATAAAGTTGACTATGGTGGCATGCACCTGTAGTTCCAGCTACTTGAGAGGCTGAGGCAGGAGGATTGCTTGAGGTCAGGACCTGGGCAACATAGCAAGACCCTGTCTCAAAAAGAAAAAAAATCAGAAAAACAAATTTTAATTTTATGTAGTTTTTGCTACAGTTCCTTTCTTTATATAAATCAGCTTCTAACCTGTATTGCATCCCTTCTTTCTGGAGAAATTTTAACACTATTTTGTAAGGTAGGTCTACTGACAACAAATTCCCTCTATTGTTTTTTTGTCTAAGAAAGTATTTCTTCTTCACTTTTGAAGGATAATTTCACAGAGCACAGGTCTCAGGTTTGTAGCCTTTTTTCCCCTTACTATGCTTGCATGGATTCTATGGAGAGTCAGAAATAATTCTCCTTTTTGTTGCTCTGTAGGTAGAGTGGCCATGCACACCCTTCGGCTCCGTGAGGGCTTCATCTTTGACCTTCTGAGGTTTGAAAATGATGCAGATAGGTAAGGTGTTTTGGATGCATTTATCTTTCTTGGTGATGTCTGAGCTTCTTAGATCTGTAGTTTGATATCTGGCAGTAGTTTAGAAAAATCTTGCTCATTATTGCTTCAAATATCTCTTCCATTTTCTCTGTCTTCTCATTGTGATATTCCCATTACATGTATGTATAACTTTTGTGCTTGCCCCTAGCTTTTGGATAGTCTGTTTCTTTTCTTTCTCTATTAGTTGTTCTCACTTATTTTCAGGTTGGAGGTTTCTACTGATATATCTCAAATTCAGGGATTCTTTTCCAGCCATGTCCAGTCTACTAATAAGTCAATCAAGCACTTGGGAGGCTGAGGCAGGAGGATTGTTGTGAGTTTGAGACCAGCCTGGGCTACAAAGTGAGCTCAAGGCCAGCCGGAACTGCATAGCAAAACCTTGTCTCAAAAAGACAAAAAAAAAAAGTTGATCAAAGGCCTTCTTCGTTCCTATAGTAGTGTTTTTATGGATCTCTACTGATATTTTTAGGATTTCTATCTCTGTTTACATTGTCTATCTGTTCTTGCCTTGTACTGGCTACTTTATCCATTAGAGCTCAGCCTATTAATCATAGGTACCTTAAATTCCCCTTATGATGATTCCAACATACGTATCATGTGTGGTTGTTATGGTTGATACATTGTGTCAACTTGGGGAATCTAGAAGATTAGCTGAGTGACTCAAGAGGAAGCTGGGGTGCTTACTTTGTAAACATCCTGAGCCTGTGGAAGAGTAGGGGATGGAGATTGTGTGAGAGGTTCACGACCCCTGGGTGGGGGTAGGTTGTTTACAATGTAGGGGAGAAAAGGAGGCTGCTTGCAGCCATTCCTCCCTTTTGCTTGTGGTTTTTGCTGTGCTCTGCTGCCGTGAAGTTTGCCCTGTGCCATGTGCCATTCTGCGTCAAAACCAGCCAAGTAAGGACTGAAACCTCCACAAACTGTAAGCTAAATAAACCTTTCCTTCCTTCAATTTGGGCGTTGGGTATTTTGTCTCAGCAATGAGAGAAAAGTAACCAAGACAGTGGTTTTGATATTTGCTCTGCCTTTCAAATTATAGTGTGCCTTATCATTTTTTATAATTTCTCTTGGTAGCCAAACATAATGTATCATACAGAAAGAACTGTGGTGAATAGGCCTTTCGTAATGCGGCAGCAAGGTGGGAAGGGGTAGAAAGCATTCTTTGGTCTTATGAAGAGTCTCAGGATTTTAGTGGGCCTGTGGCTCTGGACTGTGAATTTCAGAAGCCTCACTTCTTATTTTTCTCCACATCAAGATGAGACAGGACTTCTAGATCTCCAGGTGTTTTCTTTCCCCTGGGTCGGTTCAGCTCCAATGAAATATGAGCAGGGTAGGCTCTGGTTGAACAGTTTTCCTGAGGACAAACCTTGTTAAGAGGGCTCTGTCATAGTGGGCTGTTTCCCTTTCCCAGCATGTGGGGACCTTGACAGTGTTTACTGCAACAGCCTGGTTGAGCCCTGGAGATGAGCTCCCTGTGACTGGGTCCCCGGAGGTTTTAGCTCAGACTTTTGCACACCTACCCTCTCCAGCTTGTCTATCAAAGCTTAGGTTTTCTTACCTTGATACCGTTTCCTGAGGGGGGTTTCTACTCTGGTGAGTTGTTCTCTGTATCCATCTGTTTCCCCCCCCACCCCGCCCCACCTTTGGGACAAAAGTTTATCCTGTGACTCCACTTCTCTGATAGGTCTAAGAGAAGATGGTTTTCCAATTTATTCAGTTTTTCATTTGATCAGATGAAGTGGTGATTTCCAAGCTCTTATATGTGGAACATGAAATCAAAACTACCAAGCTGTGTTTTAAGTTTCATCTTTTAAATGTCTTACCTGTCATTGCTGTGTGTTTAGATGCCCAAAGTATGAACATGTGATGCCAATCTTTTTTTTTTTAAGTAAACTTTTAATAGGCTGGTCTCAAACTCACAATTATCCTCCTGCCTCAGCCTCCCCAGTGCTGGGATTACAGGTGTGCACCACCACACCCAGCTTAATCTTTTCTTTTTTTCTTTTTTTTTTCTGTGTTTTTAAAAAAATTTTATTTTAAAGACAAAAGAATGGAGATATATGAACCAGAAAAGCCATAAACAATACAGAAAATACAAAGTCATACAGAATATAGTAGGGAATTAGAACTGGATGTTGTATTACATAGTTATCTTCACATTAGTTAACACAAAAACATTAAAGGAAATACCAAAGTATAGAGAAGATAGTAGGGAATTTACACTGGATGCTGTATAATATAAAGTTATCTTCACTTCTGCTAATACAAAAACGACTGAGGAAATACAGAATTATAGAGAACATAGAAGGGAATTAGCTCTGGATGCTGTCCTACATAATGTTACGTTCATCTTTCTTACTCAGTTACACAGATGATGGCCCATTTGATCATGCAATTTTTCTCCTCCCTCATCTCCGTTGCCCTACCACTCAATCAGTCATCTTCCCTCTGATAATAACTTGTACTCCTGGGTTTATCTATATCCTTGGACTCTCTCCTTGGGAAGAGATATAGCTGCCTCAGACTATACTATAACATACATGGGTGTATACAAACTGCCATGGTCAGAGGTGGGAAAGCACATATGCTCACAGCGGACTGCCTGGCTCCACCCTGTGGTCATGCTATGGGTGGGGGCGGGTCCAGACCATGAGGTGCCCTGAGCGGGGCCCTCAGGGGAGCAGCCACCGGGCCCACTGTGGAGCAGCAGAGGAGCAGCCGCGGGGCCCACAGGGGCGCAGCCGTGGGGCCCACTGTGGATCATCCGCGGGGCCCACAGTGGAGCATCCGCGGGGCCCACAGCAGAGCAGCTGCGGGGCCCACAGTGGAGCAGACGTGGGACCCACTGCGGATCATCCGCGGGGCCCACAGCAGAGCAGGCACGGGGCCCACAGCGGAGCAGCCACGGGGCCCACAGTAGAGCAGCCGTGGGGCCCACTGCGGATCATCTGTAGAACCCACAGCGGAGGAGCCACGGGGCCCACTGTGGAGCAGCCGCGGGGCCCAGAGCGGAGCAGCTGTGGGGCCCACTGCGGATCATCCGCAGGGCCCACAGTGGTGCAGCCACGGGGCCCACAGTGGAGCAGCCGCGGGGCCCACAGTGGAGCAGCTGCAGGGCCCTCAGTGGAGCAGCCGTGGGGCACGCGCCTCCATGGGGCGCCCTCTGTGACCCTTTTGGCTCTGTCCTGTTGCCTTGATGCCAGAGGCCCTTTCTTCTCCTCCCACCTGCTCCTGATCTCCAGTATTACCATTCCCCACCCCTTACAGCTGGGTAGTGGGTCTCCGAAGCTGAAGCTGGGAATGCTGAAACGAGGGCGTGGGCCAAGGGTGTGCCCAGAGCGGCAACCTCCTCCCTCTCTATCTCATCTCCCTCCAACTGCGCCATGTCAGATCTGTGATCCCCTCCTCCAGAGGAGGTTCTGCTTAGACTTTCCGAGGGTTTCAGTTCCCATTTCAGATCCTTCTCGAGTTCAGGATATCCACCTCTTTCCTCTCTGACCTTCACATGTTGCCACACTGCTATGTCTGAGTGGCATTCCTCCGGGAGGTTCTCTCTCTGCTGCCTACCCGGTCGCCATGGGTTCATATAAGGTTCATATATGCAAGAAGTATGGAGACACTCTTCTTGCTCGTATTAGTAGTTTGGGGTGAGTCCTGAAGCCTGTGGACTCCTCCCATTGCTGTCAGGAACAGGTGGTGATTGTGCAGGCCGCCGAGGCTCAAGATGCTCACAGAGGACATTCAGGGTCGGAGCTGAAGCCCAGTAACTCAGTTCATGCTTCCTGCTTGATGTTGGAGTGAGAAGGGCGTGGGGCCGTGTGATCCACCTCCATCTGCAGCTCTCTCTTGCTGTTGTGCTCCAGTTCCCATTTGTTCCATGGCTGGATCCATGGGAGTTGCTGTGGCTCTGATGTCTCTGCCGATACACTCCACCGCTCCCCACTGGCAGCCCCCCATACAGTAGAGAGGCAGGAGGCCACAGCCTGGAGGCAGGCATAGAGCTGGGTGTGGTGGGATGTGTACTGGCTGCTCTGGCTCCACCTTGCCTCCAGGTGCTGATGAGGAAGGTTGCTGCAGGGTGGGGACTTGGCTTCAGTGGCTGTTGCAACCTCTCATCGTCACACTGGATTTGACAAAAGTTCCCAACCACCATTGCCTCTTTTCCTGGCTGTGCCCTCTCCTCTCCAGTTCTGGACCAGCTCTTGGAACTCCACTATCCCCTGGCCAAGTCGGGAGGCTTCCATGAGCATGGGTCTCTGAAGCTGAAGCTGCGATTGCTGGAACGAGGGCTTGGGTCAAGATTGCGTTTGAAGCAGTGGCTTCCTCTTTCTCCGTCTCTTCTCCCTCCGACTGTGCCGCGGCGGCCCTCTGATCCTTTCCTCCAGGAGAGGTTTTGCTTGGTCTTTCCTAGGGCTTCAGATCCTTCTTGGGTTCAGGGTACACACCTGTCTCCTTCCTGTCTTCATATTGCTATATTTCATTGTCTGGGTGGTAATCCTCTGGGAGGTTCTCTCTGTGATGTCAATTTTACTGTATGCCATCTACATTTTTCTCTATAGCTTATGAATGTTTAAATTTCCCCACAGTTTAAATTTAATGCTTCCCAAAGTTTTTTTTTGCTGTGGTACTTTCAAAGTTCAGTTATTCTTGTGTGTTCCACTTTCCATACAGATTTCTCAAATATGTTATTCCCCATCCTTAAATTAAGTGCATTTTTAAAAGATCAGAATGAACTTGTATGGCCCTGAATCAAGGCCAGCAGTTTTCTGAAGCTGATCATTTCAAGCAGGAGCCTAAAGTGGTATCTTTCTATGGTCTGTTGGCCACTTCACAACTTTAGAAATGTAATGGTCAATTTATTAGAAAGAAACAAATAACTAAATTTTACGAGAGGACTTCAAGATGGCAACCGGGTAGGCAGTAGAGAGAGACCCTCCCAGAGGAATGCCACTCAGACAAAGGAATATAGGAATACAGCAACACGTGAAGGACAGAAAAGAGGGAGGTGGGTATCCTGAACTCAGGAAGGATCTGAAATGGGAATTGAAGTCCTCGGAAAGACTAAGCAAAACCTCTTCTGGAGGAAAGGATCAGAGGTCCACCATGGCACAGTCAGAGGGAGAGGAGAAGGAGGAAGTCACCACTCCAAACACACCCTTGGCCCACGCCCTTGTTCTGGCATTCGCAGCTTCAGCTTCGGAGACCCACGCTCATGGAAGCCTCCCAACTTGGCCAAGGGAGAGCAGAATTCCAAGAGCTGGTCCAGGGCTGGAGAGGGGAGGGCGTAGCCAGGAAAGGAGGCAGTGGCAGTCGGGAGCAGTTGTCAAACCCAATGTGAGGATGAGAAGTTACGACAGCCACTGGGGCAGAGTCCCCAACCTGCGGCAACCTTCCTAATCAGTGCCTGGAGAGAATCAATGCAAATTGTACACAGCCCACAACCCCCAGCTCTGCGCCTGCCTGGAGGTGGTGGCCCCCTGCCTCTCCACTGGGTGAGCAGCTACCAGTGGAGAGCAGCGGGGAACCTCGGCAGCGAGCCGTGGTGGCTCCCAGGGATCTGGCCGAGGAGTGGATGGGGGCTCCAGTACCACAATGGGAGGGAGATGCAGATGGAGGTGTATCGCGTGGCTCCACACCCTTCTCACTCGAACATCAGGCAGGAAGCACAAGCTGGGTTGCCGGCACTCAGCTCCCACCCTGAAATCTCTCTGGGAGCACCTTGAGTCTCGGCAGCTTGAGCAATCACCACCTGTTCCTGGTAACAATGGGACAAATCCATGGTCTTCAGGACTCACCCCAAACTATTAATGTGAGCACCAAGAGGGTCTCTTTACAGTTTGTACATATGAACCTTGCATGAACCCATAGCAACAAATTGGATGAAAAGCAGCAGACCGGGAGTCTGAAAAACAATAACACACTTTATACAGCAGACCCGAGAAAATCCTCCAACTCTATTCTAGAACTAATCTTTAGACTCAGTTCATACCCTGAACTAACACAGTGAGAACAGGCCGGGGAGATTTCAAGCCCTTATACCAAGCATTGTAAGTTTGTCCAATGCCCAGCTGCAAGGGGTGGGGAACAGTAATACTGGAGATCAGGAGGAGGGAGGAGGAGAAGAAAGGGCCTCCGGCATCGAGGCAACGGGACAGAGCTGGACGGGTCACCGAGGGCACCCCGACGGGGTTGCGTGCCCCGCGGCTGCTCTGCTGTGGGCCCCGCTGAGGGCGCCCCACAGACTGGACCCGCCCCTACCCATAGCAGGACGATGGGGCAGAGACAGGTGGTCCGCTGTGAGCATAGGTGCTTTCCCTCCTCCGAACATGGAAGTTTGTTTACACCCATGTATGTTATAGTATAGTCTGAGGCAGCTATATCTCTTCCCAAGGCGAGAGTCCAGGGGTATAGATAAACCCAGGAATACAGTTATCATCACAGGGAAGATGAGTGATTGAGTGGTAGGGCAACGGAGATGAGGAAGAAGAAAATTGAATGATCAAATGGGCCATCATCTCTGTAACAGTAATAAATGTGAAGGTAACATTATGTAGGACAGCATCCAGAGCTAATTCCCTTCTATGTTCTCTATAATTTTGTATTTCCTCAATTGTTTTTGTATTAACAGAAGTGAAGATGACTTTATATTATACAGCATCCAGTGCTAATTCCCTACTATCTTCTCTATAATTTGGTATTTCCTTTAATGTTTTTGTGTTAACTAATGTGAAGATAACTATGTAATACAACATCCAGTGCTAATTCCCTACTATATTCTGTATAACTTTGTATTTTCTGTATTGTTTATGGCTTTTCTGGTTCATATGTCTCCATTCTT
>PVLD010009766.1:0-61722 GCA_004027595.1 Dinomys branickii | reverse complement strand
TAAAAGTTTATGTGTTAACTAATGTGAAGATAACATTATGTAATACAACATCCAGTGCTAATTCCCTACTATATTCTGTATAATTTTGCATTTTTGGTATTGTTTATGGCTTATTCTGGTTCATATGTCTCCATTCTTTTGTCTTTAAAAGAAAAAAATAGAAAAAAAGAATGAACTTGTTATTCTCTAAAGAAATAAACTTAAATATGAAATGTCACACTACCTCAGGCCTTCTTAACTTTAAGACAGGAAGAACTGGAAAGATGAGGCAAGAGGTTTGTAAGACAGAGCCTATCCTCGGCAACCTACCAAGAACCTGTCTCAAAATTTTTAAAAAGGGTGGGGTTATGGTGGAGGAGGAGTGGTGGTGCTGGAGGTGTAGCCCCAGGTGAAGGGCCTGGGTTCAGTCACACCCTATCATGTCATTAAGTGAGATAAGTTAAAAATAACACCTTGTCCAATTTGACATATCAGACATCCAGCAAAATTAAGTTCCTGTATAATATTGCCCCATTGAATCCTACTTCCTCAAGAAATGACCTTCCTATGAGGTTATCTCCTTAATATATTTCTTTTTGGAAACTTTTCTTATTTTACAAAGCCAGACCTTATGCTCTACTGGATCATCCTTTTCACAGCTGTCCGTCCTTCTTTGTTTCTTTTAAACTGAAGCCCCCCCTTCTTTTTCCTGTCTTTTTGAGACAAGGTCTCACTATGCAGTTCAGGTTGGCCTTGAACTCACTCACCAGCACAGGCTGGTGTCTTGAACCCACAATGATCCTCCCTGCCTCAGCCTCCCGAGTGCTAGAATGGCAGGTGTTCTATACCACACCCAGCTGAGGCTGTTTTCAATTCTCCTCTCTTTTTCATCACTGAAATATGAAAAGGCTCTGAGAGTATTTGTGAACTGTGGCTGAGCCTTGGTCTTGCAGCAAGTGTTGTCTGTTTGCCTGCATGCCCTATTGCTCCACTGGCCATCCTAGAAGTTGTATGTCCATGAACTTCACATGCCTTGGCCCAAAATACGGAAATACGAATTACTGGACTAGCTCAGTCAGTTCTATCTTGACTTCTAATAATAGTTTCACAGTTTGCCGTCTAGTCTCCTTACCTCTCTTCATCTTTGCTTTTAATCTGATACCTCTCCCATGCCATGACACAAATAAAAAATTCTCACTACTCTCTTTTCACAGACACTTGTATGTTTCCTCTCACCATACTTATGGGTTTGTATAGTGCTTTATGAACCCTAGCTGGAACTCTTTTATATGTCCTAAATACTTGTTGCTTTATGTCTTGTTGTAAGAGTGAGATCATATGTTTCACTATCATTGGCCTGCGCCTTCAAATAAGTACCTCTTTCATCTTGTTCTCTGTTTTCCATGTATTTCCTTGTGAGCAGGCTCACGTTCCTTACTCCCTATGTTCCTTGTTTTTTCTCTTTTGCCTCACATTGAGGTGGAAATGCCAGCCATGTGGATGTGGAGGGACCTCATCAGTTGTCTGCTCCTTCCTGTGAGGAAAATGCCTGACATACACAACTTAAAGGGGAAAATATTTAATTTGGCTCACGGTTTTAGAAGTTTTAGTCATGGTCAGCTGGCTTCAAGGCAGAAGCCTCAGGGTGGAGGGAAGTTGCCCAATTCATGGCATTTGAGAAGCAGAGAAAGCATGAAGAGCCAGAGTAGAAGGTGCCAGGGACCGGATACAGTTCCCAAGGTCATGTTCCCATGAACCACTCAGATACACTCAGAGTGTGCTCTGATTATCTCTTCGATGTCTCTCAAGCCAATAAAGATTCGCCACCACATCTCCATGCTGATAACCCCCTTCCAGTGACTCAGGTTGTCCCTCCTCCTCTTCCCATCTTCCTAATCATTTGAGGGCTCATTTCCTTCAGGGTTCACCCATTGCATATTATTTTGCCATAACAATGAACACTTAAGTTTCAACCAATATAAAACTGAACTCTGATGGATTTTAGCAATGCAAGTGATTTATGTGCAAAAAGGACTAAAATGTCCCAGGTAGGCTGGTAGTTCAACCAAGTCATCAAAGGCCTGGATTCTTTACTTTTCTCTGTTCTGTCTTTAGTCCTAAGAGCTTCACTCCAAACTGAGCCTCTTCAGGGTAGCAACATGAATCCAGAAATCCAGATTCTATGTCAGTACACCATCTCCAAAGAGGAGAGAATGTCCTGCTTGATGGCTTTCTCCAGAAGTAAGAACATTTCTTCTCCAGAAACCCCAGTAAACTCAGTGGATAAAATTAGGCCAATACCCTATATGAGCCTCCATCTGTGGGCAAGAAGTGACATGCACTGATTGGCTTAGGTCTGGGTCACCTGAGCCAGGGACTGTGGAAAGAAGGATGGGATAACCTGGTGGGTAAGTCAGAGACCATTCCCAGAGATGGGAGAGAAATAGACATCTTACCATCTTGCCTAGAAACTGAGAAGGGAACATAGTGGAAACAGATGCTGACTAAGCAAGTAAAAAATGCTCACTGTGCTTCTACATGGTTACTTCAAAAATTCCAATAAAACACCATTTTAAATTTATTGCCCTGTTTCAGTAGCCTAAGGGCCTAAATATCTGCTCTGCCACCTGTTTTCATGAATAAAGTTTTAATGAAACACAGCCAGGCTCATTTTAATAGTATTATCGGGCTGGGGATATAGCTCAGTGGAATAAGCGCTTGCCTAGCAAGCGCAGGGTCCTGAGTTCGATCCCCAGTACCGGAAAAAAAAAAAAAAAAAAAGTATTATCCATGGTTTCTTTCACAGTACAACGGAAGAGCTGAGTAACCATAGGTCCTATAAAATTTAAACTATTTACTATGTGGCCCATTCAGAAAATGTTTGCCAACCTCTGGTCTAGAAGCTTACAACTAAAGTCATCCTGGATTCTGAAGTCCTCTGCTCTTTATCTTCACTTTGCCAACATAACTTTATTAGCATTCTTCATTTTATATGGGTGCGCTAATTTGATAAGATTAATTTATTCACCATCATACATATCACACATTCTTTGTCCACATTTCTCTTTCATGCCCTAGCTAACCTGAATACTGTCCTTCAGTCTTGAATATGTTCAAAGACCTATCTTAAGTTCATGAAGGCTTTCTTGTTATCTTTACCTGTACTAGAGCCTTCTTTCCTATGTGTATTGTTCTATCACACTCTGAGGCATGGTGAGTCTGTGCATGTTTTGTAAATACATCAAATGTATAAGTTAGAGTTTAGATATGCTGTGTCCTCCAAGGCTCATGTGTCAGGGGCTTGTTCCAAGTGCAGCAGTATTCAGAGGTGGAGGTCTGGGAAGTGATATAGTCATGAGGGCTCTAACTTCACCCGTGGATTAACCCTTTACTAGTTATTAATCCATAACTCATAGCTCAATGGGATTATTAGGAGATGGGACCTAACTGAGTGAAGCAGGTTACTGGGAGCTTGGCTTTGCCATGTATATTCTGTCCCTAGACCCTTGTTAGCTGGCTCTTAACTCTCTTTCTGCTTTCTGGCCAATGTGAGGTGAACAGGTTTCCTCTGCCACAGTCTTCTACCGTGATGCTCTCCTCCTTACCACGGCTAGCAGTCCATGGACTGGAAGCTCTGGAACCATGATCCAGAACAGATCTTTCCTCTTTTAAATTACGTATGTCATGTATTTTGCGGTAGCAATGGAAAATTGACTAACATGGTATATACTTTATCTAATTAAATGCAAATTGAGTCTTGATAATAGAAGTTTTTTTGGTATTCCTTAGAAGAATTTCAGGCAAAAGTGGGCCGAGAGAAGGGAACTAACTAACATTTTATTCATACTGTAAAACTCTACCTCACACGTACCCAGAATTAGCCCACTTCTGCACAGCTCCACAAACTGATCCGAGCTCCGTTTCCTCTATCTGTCCTGACTACAGCCAGCCAAGCTCCTTGTGCCTGATCTCTCCCTTCTCTGTACCTTGCATCAGGCTGACCTTACAGGTGTAAGTCAAATAATGTTACTCTCTTACTTAACATCCTTCAATTTCATAAGTTTTAGAAAACAAGCTGTGGTTGGTCTCTGCCTAAGCCTCCCGGTTTTGCTCCTTCTACTCATTGGCAGCCACTCTGCCCTGGCTGGCTCTCTGTGTTCCCTGTGTCTGCAACGCTTTTCCTCCAGGTCATGAGTGCCTGGCTCGTTCTCAGGATTCAGCTCTCATCCATCTCTTCCTTGCCCCATGATCCAATATAAACCAGCTCCCCACTCCCTCCTTGCTCTGTTACATAATCCAGTTGTACTTTCTCTGTAGCCCTGATCTCAGCCTCGATGTGCCTTGTTTGCCATTTCCCCTCTGAATGTGAGCTTTGTGAAAGCAGAGACTCAATCTAATTTTTCCAGGTCCTAAAAGGTGATAGAGCAGAGAGGTACTATCAGCTCTGATGGAATAAACGTACTAAACCATGCATAGGTTTATTTTATTTTGAAATAGAAAAAGAAAGCTGTTGTTCACTGTCATAAAAATGTATTTACTAAGTGCTATGGCTTGAATGTGATTTGTCCTCCAAAGGTTCATGTGCTGAGAGCTTGGTCCACAGTGAGATGGAGTTAGGTGGGGCCTAGTGGGAATAATGAAGCCATGTGTGCTCCACCCTCATAGCTAGTTTAAGGCCATCTAATAGGAGTGGATCAAGTCTTAAGTGACTAGATAGTTCTCTCCAGAATAGTGGGGGTACCCCACAAGCTTGAACCTTCTGCTTATGGCTCATTCCCGTTCCACTTCTCTAACATGTTGTGATGTAGCCTGGGCATGAGAGTGGGATAACCTCACTAGATCCCAAGCCCGTGCTGTTTGGACATTCTAACCACCAGAATCATGAGCTGAATAACCTCATAATTTTATGAAGTACCCAGCTTCAGATATTTTGTTATAGCAACACAAAATGAACTAAAACTAAGAACCTACTTACCACTTTGGCTTTTAAACAAAGAAATTGCTCTGAGAGGTTGGTTCAGCTTCTGAAAGCTACCATCACAGAATATGACTGACTGGCTTAAAACAGCAAGTGTATATTGTTTTTATTCTAGTGGCCAGACATTCAAAATCAAAATGTGGGCAAGGTTTGTTACATCTACCACTACAAGGTTATGCTTTATGGGAGAAATCACCCTATTCCACTCTCTCTTAGCTTTTGATGGGTGTGAGCAGGCTGCAGCATTCACTGACGCGTAGACACACCACACCAATCTGCATCTTATCTGCACGTTGCCTTTTTCTGTGTGTCCTGTTCTGTCACTTCTCAGGACACTCTTCGGATTACAGTCTACCCTAACCCAGTAAGATCTCATGTTGAACCATAACTATCTATATCTGTAGTAATTTTATTTCCAAACAAGAGCAACTTCTCAGGTCCTGCATTTAAGGGGAAACACTACTCAACCCATCACAGAGCTTTATAATGCAACACAGCAACTTACAATCCACTCTGCTGCCATGGTGCACATGGTTGGCTTCGGGTACTAGTGACCGTTTTCTGTTCCCAGGAGCACTCAGTTTCCTCTCTGTCTTTGTTGGCAGCCTTAGTGGGAATGCAGATCACTATCTCTCATTCACCAAACCAAGGAGGTACGTGTGACTAGGGTAAGACCACTATAAATCTGTGAATGCACAAAACATGTTAACCAGTCTGGGCGCTTGGAACTTTTCATCTTGAGTAGAAGCACACAAGGTTGAGGGAAATGGAAATATGTACGCTGGGTCAGCAGCACCCAGGTCAGATCCTGAAGTTGTTCTTGCTGTCTGGACTCAGGAGCTGCCCGTCTTTCTGTCCTGGCTCCAGCCTTGGTTGGCACTCCAGGTTCCCATCTCTCCTGTGACTTCCTGGCTAGCACTCTGTCAAAGTTCCATTTTGCAACTATCATTCCTATCATTTGCATCCAAGGAAACCCAACAATTACACAGATTCAAGACTTTTTTCTGCACTGTCGCTGTTTTGCATATTCAGCTCTGCATTCTGACACGCTGAGTTTACTACTATCTGAGATACTACCTTCAAAATGTCAATTTCACCCCAAACCCACAAATTAGTGTAATTGCAAGACAGCCCATTAGCATTATTATTAATTTATTTATAACCTATCTCATTCCTAAAGAATTTTGTCATGTTGAATTATCTGACAAAGTCACAGCAAGAAAAAGTACATTTAAGATAAAGAAAAAATGTGAAACAAAGGCAGAGTAAGGATACAAAAGTGAGATGGAGCCTGGAGAGAACCTACCCCATAGAACAGTTACCGCGAAGGCTGGACAACACGGGAAGGAAAGGCGCAATAACACAAGGGATCTACAGGCTACGGCTGTTATGTGGCAATAGTATTTTCTACTTTAAGTAGGACCATCTCGCCTGCCTTTAAAGGCCTATATTCTCTTTACATTAAAGCGGGACCATACGATCCTTCAGCAACTTGCCAATGAGAACTGCCTGGGTAACAGAAGAGACAGTGTATTTGCTTAAAGGCAAATACGTTGTTATTAAAGATGGTGAAACTCCTGAGGTATCTGCTTCGATGTTTATTTCTTTTTCTTTCTCCCCTCTCCCTCCCTCTCCCTCTTTTCCCCCTTCCTTCATTTCTTCCTTCATTTCTTCTTTCCTTCCTCTCTTCCTCCACTAATATTACTCAAAAAGCCTTTAAGCTGTAGTGTTTCATTTTAAATTAATGATTACTTATTTTGTTTTACACAATAGATGAAGCTTGGATATACATTTTGTAATCTGCTTTTACAAACCAAAATATTTCAAATAGAATAAAGTAGCTATTTTTAAAAATGCCTATCCTTAATCTGTGTGTAAATTAAACATTATGTCCACTTTTGCCATTTTAGTGATGTGGGGTTTTCTTATATTACAGAGATAGTGGTTCCTCTCTTGCAGCTTTTATAAAGTGAAGCCCAGATTTTAAATGCAAACGCTGAATAAAGATATAACTCATACATAGTAACATAGTAAACACAATCACCAGCGACTGATCATTATTGTAACGACGATTTTCTCATTTTAATATTTATTGCGTTTCCCCCATCACGCATTTTCCGAAAAGGATTGAGGCAACCATTGAACACATCACAAGTGCCATCTAGTGCTTTCTTTGAAAATAACTTTTTTTCCTTCAGAAACAAGAACAAACACGATGTAGAACACTTGTACTCTTAGGCCAGAGCAGGTTTAAGCAGCTCTACTTGCTAAAAAACAAAAGTCTGTTTTCAGTCAAAAACAACTTTGAAAGCATTTAAGGCTGGGCCTAGTGTTGCATGCCTATAATCCTAGCGCTCTGGGAGGCTGAGGCAGGAGGGTCACAAGTTTGAGTCCCACTTGGGCAATTTAGCAACTTAGTGCGGCCCTAACTCAAAATTAAACAAAAATAAAAAGTAAATAAGGCTGAGGATGCTGCTCAATGTGAAGGCTCTAGGTTCAATTCCTAGTACAGAAGAAAAAAGTTTAGTCATGATATTCCTTGGCTACAGTCAGATCTCCCTACTTGATTTTAATTTATATAGGTATAGACAAAATTAGTTAAAAGATACTGAGGAAGTGGAAAAATAAAGTAAGGCATTTTACTAAGGAAGAAGTAACAGCAGTCCTTCCAAGAAGCATTTTCTTTACCCGAGAAGCTGAGTCAGGACAACAAGGTGGAGGCCAGCTTGGGCAACTTAAAGAGACTTTATCTAAAATAAAAACTAAGAATGCCTGGGGTTGTAGCCTTGTGGTAGAGAATCCCTGGATTTGATTCCAGGTAGTATTAAATTTTTTTTTCTTCCAGCTCCCAGTGACAGCTGGCATCTCACTAAACATTATTTCTGTCATCATTCTTTATGCTCCAAATCGCTCTTCCCATCTTTCAGGCAGAAAGAGCCGCAGCAGCAGCAACCAAAGGCTTCTGCTGTAGGACTCAGGTCTTGTGTAAAGGTAACACACTTCGACCCTGCCACCAGGAAGCTTGAAGCCGACCCGGAAAGAGGAAGAGGCTAAGAAAGAAGACAGGACGAGGAAGAGAAGTTGGTGGGTGATAATCAAACAGCAATATTTGATAAACACTTTCACCATTTTCCCTGTTCACAGACCCCCAAACCTCAGAACTGTTCACACTCATTTATCCACTCTTGGGCCTACAGGGTCCTCCTGTGAAACAGCTTCCTGATTGTTCTCTTCTCCTTCTTTATTATGGGTTTATTTTCCTCCTCCTCATTCCTGGAAAATTGCAACACACGCCCTTCAGCTTCCTGCCTCTCCTCCTCCTGCTTGTCCTCCTCCTTCTCTGGTCCTTCAATCATTTGCCTCTGTAATATTTTCAGCAATTTCACTCTGTTATTCTATCACTTACGACTCGCTCTCCTGTCTCTTCCCCTTCTTACCCGGTGAACTGGCTGTGAGGCACCACCTTCTCTAATCTACTGATTTTTAGTTCATCTTGCCGCACAAGTCACATTGACGCTTCCCTTTTCTGCTTTTAGGGTTCATTTCCTGGATCGCTAGTCTCCCCTTTGTTTTGTCTGTTTTGCTGCAGAATACTTTCCCAAAAAATTGTATTGCCAAACAATATATGTGTTAGTATCCATGCGGCTGATGAGAATTCTGAGATCAATCTGACTTTATTTTTTTTTTGGTAACATAGATGACTGTTTCTATTTTACCAAGTGAAATCCTAACAACCCATTTTCCATGTGTAAAATTGAGTCCCATTGTTTTTCATGCTAATGATGACATCAGAACCTGGCTTTGAAAATATGGAACTTCATTAGCTTTTTAAAAGTCTAATAAAAAGATGAAAAAGATTTTTCTTCTTCACTGC
The DNA here is from genome assembly GCA_004027595.1 of Dinomys branickii. NCBI lineage: Eukaryota > Metazoa > Chordata > Mammalia > Rodentia > Dinomyidae > Dinomys > Dinomys branickii. The sequence goes on along the minus strand of PVLD010009766.1, from coordinate 52,891 downwards.
AATTGCAAAGGGCGAGATGTCTACATCTTGAAACTTGGTCTATGATCCAACGAGGTAAGGTCTAAATGAGAACTCTCCTAAGGATCTCAGTCTTGCTGGAGATGGTGGTGCATGCCTGTAATCCCAGCACTTGGGAGGCTGAGGCAGGCAGATTGCCGTGAGTTCAAGGCCAGCCTGGGCTACATAGTGAGAGCCTATCTCAAAAGCCAAAAAGCAAAAAACCAAAAAACCAGGATGCTGGTCTTTTCTTGTGTGACATGAGGTTTTGCATAAATATGCGCAGCTGTTGCCAGCTTATTCTTTTCTCTTAATATAAATCTACCGTTGCAATTATTATTTGAACAAAGGGATCTTCGAGATGCGAGAGATTTCAGAAATTGTTGCCATGTTGTGTGAGCATAAACTTCAACGACACCTGTAACTCTGACTTATCATTTTATTTGTTGATTTGTTGCCCTGGTGATAGTGTTATAACTGGTACTTATGTTCCCAAGTGATGTAAACACTGGCAGGGACGCTGAGTCAAATCAGAAGAGGATCTTTGTTTCTCTATCCTTTCTGTGTACCTAATGGACAAATACATAAAAGCCTAAAAGTCCTTAGCATAACAAAGAGTTCAACAGTCTTGAGCTCTTTTTTTTTTTTTTTTTTGCGGTACCGGGGATCGAACTCAGGACCCTGCACTTGCTAGGCAAGCGCTTATTCCACTGAGCTATATCCCCAGCCCTAGTCTTGAGCTCTTGACACTTCCACAGGGATACCCAGTTGCTCCAGCACCAGGGACCACGGTAACAGCGTCTCACAGCAGGTTGTCTCACGAGAGTTTTCACTTCTAACACCTGGGCCCTGTGGACAACACCGTGCCTTTTCTGTGTGAGTTGCAGCATGTATCTCCTCAGTACCCTTCAGGAACTTTGGGAGTTGGGGGAAGAATATTTGACAGCAATATAAAAGCCAAAGTGGTAGTGCCTTTAATTAAAAAAAAAGTTGCCCCTCTCCTGCCTCCTTTCAGACGTACACTAAGGTCCAGTGAGACAATATCTCAGATGTTCTTTTAAGTATATGAAAAGCCTCCTACCAAAACTAAAAGTATTTTGTGTATTACCATAGTAGTAAATCTTTTTAAAGACATATTGTATAGAGTAACACTAGAAAAAATAATATCGTAGATAGGAAAATTTCCTAGGTCCCCTGAACCTCCCTGTCATCATTAAAAGCGATCTAATAGATAATAGGTAAACAGAATGAAATTGAGTCCAGAAATAGACCTGCTCTAGAGGATCACTTAATTCATCACAAAGAGGCCAGGGAAATCTGATTGGGGGAAATAAAGAGCCTTTGAATAAATGGTGCTGGTTCAAAGACTATTTGCATTTTAAAATTGGAAAGAGGTTATCAAATTATTCACTAGAAAGCTTACACTAATTTAGACTCTCACCAGTTTGTTTGAAGAGTGCTTCGTGTTCTCTTCAAGCATGTGTGAGAAGATGAGATATTCTATTTCCCAAGTACAAAGCCCTCCTTCTGTGTGTGTACAAAATGCCCACGTGTTCGTTATTTGAACAAGTACTTATTGAGTGCCCCAGACATGCTAGGGACTGCTCTCTGCCCCTGGGATTTGGTTGAAAACAAATGCTGTACTTACTTCTTTGGGATTTGCATTCTTGTGAGAGAAGACAAACTATGAAGAGGTTAATAATAATAATAATAATAATAATAATAATAATAATAATAAATAATGTATTCTATGGTTTTTAGTTGTTTGAAGAAAAACCCTGTCAGGTGAAGGGCAGACAAAGAGCCTGGGAGTGAGGGTTCAAGGGGTTTGGGGGGCTGGGGATATAGCTCAGTGGAATAAGTGCTTGCCTGGCAAGCACAAGGTCCTGAGTTCGATCCCCAGTACCGCAAAAAAAAAAAAAAAAAGGGGGTATGGGGTTTCCATCTGGGGTGATGAAAAAGTTCTAGAGCAGACGCTAGAAATGGTTGCACACCATTGTGAATGTACTAAATGCCACATAACCAGAGACAATCAAAAAGAATCTGAGCTGAGTGTGGAGGGCACACTTGTAATCCCACTTTGGGAGGCTGAGGCAGGAGTATTGTAAGTTTGAGGCCATCCTGGGCCATTTAGTGAGGACTGGTCTCAAAATAAAACATCAAAATGGTTGGGGTTGGAATTTAAGGTAGAGTGTTTACCTAGCATGCATGAGGCCTTTCCCCAGTTCTGGGGAAAAAAATCTTACATATACCAATTTTAATTTCTTGTATTTCCTTTGTTGTGATATTATATATTTATTTTTAAATTTTATTGTCATCATTATTGTTGTTTTTTGAGACTGGGTCCTGCTGTGTAGTTCTGGCTCATTGTATAGCCCAGGGTACCCTTGAACTGCTGGTAATCCTCCTGCCTCAGCCTCCTGAGTGCTGGAAATATAGGCATGTACCACCATGCTAGGCAAGTTCTTGTACATTATTTCTAACACCTTTTATTTATTGAATATTAAAGTTCTACATTGAAGTTCTTGATTTTTCTTAGTGCAGTGTGGCTTTTATTATTTAACAATGTCTTTTCCTATAATGTTTTAGGTGTCCATTTTGTAAATAGGCTATAACTAGAGTGTTTTTAACTTGAAAGAGGACTAGGCTTTAACATAAAGGAAATTTAGTTTCATTTATTATTGTCAATGTGTTTAAATGTATCTTGTTCTCTTGCTGTATGTTCTGCATTCGGGTTGGTTTTTTTGCTCTTTCATTTTTCTCCATTTCTTGTCTTTTGTTGGGTTGATCAGGTTCTCTTTATTCTATTTGTTTTCCTTCAAGAGTTGGCAAAGTTATACACTGTATTTCAATTCAGATGGTTAACTTAAGATTTTCACTCCTGTGCTGTTTTCTATCAATACCTAGAATTAATCCATCTTTATGTTGTAGAAGAGGCAAATTTGATCTCTGTCTTTTTTAATGCTCAAATTCATGTAATTCTCACATGACACAGCGGTCCTTACAAGGAAATGAAACCCCCAAAAGTGCTAAACCTGAACGCTTTTACATTAGCTTCAATGGAGAGGCAATTGTGGAAAAATACTTAGACCATGTGGGGAGGCTAAAGACAGAAAGAATTATTCTGTCCAGTGCTGTGGCACACACCTTAACCCAGCACTCTGGGAGGCTGAGGCAGAGGGATTCCAAGTTTGAGCCCAGCCTGGGCAACATAGCGACTAAGACAGACCCTGTCTCAAAAAATTTTTTTTTGTAAAGGGACTCTGGGGATGTAGCTCAATATGAAGGCCCTGGATTCAATACTCAGCAACACACAAACATACACACGCACACAGAACTTATTTTAACAAGGTCTATTTTTTCAAAATTCTCTGAGGGTATATCTTTTCTCCTGCTATGGAAAGGACATCTCTTACATGGGAGTTTTATCTTATGTTTCCAGGAAGAAAAAGATTAGACCGCCCCTCTTGCACTTGTGGTTTTTCCAGTGCTTTTAATTCAAAATAATCCTTAGATCAAAGTAACATAAGCTGGCTTATCCTATAACCTGTCAGCATCTTCCATTAAGCAAAGAATGTGTAGTCTCCGACTTTCTCTTTCTTCTACCGCTATCTCTACAGCGGAAACAGTTTGCCAGATGAACTTTATTTTAGTTTAGTTAAGGATGAGTTTTACTGTTTGGGGGATTGTTTATTTTGGCTTATTCTTTTTTAAATCTTTGGCTTATTCTTTTCTTTGTGTGCCACATGATCTTTTATTTTAGAGTTATTTTTGTCATTGTTCATTCTATTAAATTTTATTTATTTACTATTTATTTATTTACTTGTTTATTTTGAGACAGAATCTTACTATACATCCCAGGCTGGCCTGGAATTCAAGGGGATCCTCCTGCCTCAGCCTCCTGAGTACTGGGATTACAGGTGTGCTTAAGATAAAGATTTTATTCTTTATGCCTTTTTCTCCCAAGTTAGCTGTTTGTTTCAGAGTGCTAATGGTGTTGGTTTTCCTCAACAGCTGGGTGACACTGGCTTACAAATGAAGAACTCGATTTATAAATGAAGAACTGGGTTGATGATTACAGGGAAATGGTGCAGGCTTCATCTACTGTTGTGCGCCTGTTCTACCTGAAAGACCTCCTCCTGAGTGCAAGATCAGGTGTAAGTTCTGTGTAGGTGCATTGGAAACATCCGTGTGAAGATAAATGAGTGTGGTGCAGGCAAGTAGGACCTTACTCCCAGTCAGAACCTTCCGTGTAAGTCACAGAAACTGAGCGTGACTAATTGATGCAGAAAGATAATTTACAGACAGCCTTCTGTGTTGTTTGAAAAATTGACCAGAAGGCTGAGAATAGGCTCAGAAAACCAGCAGGAACCACGGGAGCCAGGCCACAGGGACCTCGCAGAAGCAGGCTGGTTAGGTTGCTGCTACAGTCGTGGTGAATGCCATTCAAGACTCAGGTGGAAGAGCCAGGGTTCCAACTGCAAAAGCAGATTGCAGGGCATCCGGCAGGCACTGCAGGACCACATGGGATGGACAGAGTAATGGTTTCTAACCCCTGAGACCCTATAAGATGATCCTTCACAGAACAAAAAGAACTCTGAGGACATGCTTAGGTTAAGGAAGTGAAGATGAAGTGATTACCCTGGGTTAGCTACAGGGACCCACTCTGGGGACTCCTTGAAAACACAGAGCATTTCCCAGATACAGTCAGAGAGAGACCTGACTAGGACAGAACATTCAGAGAGACGCAATACCACTGGCTTTGAAGGTGGACAGAGAGGACCAGTACCTCAAGTGTGTGTGAACACCAGCTGCTAGAAAAGGCTCCTCCAAATTCTCAGGAAGGAATGCACTTCTGGGCACCTTCCCTCAAATCACCATCTCAAGCGAATTCTCTATTATTTAGAGTTGCTCTGTACCTGCAGCTCAGACAGAATCCAAAGGAACAGCATGTCCTGGAAGAGTGGGACAAAGGCAGATTAGTGGGGGTTAGCGTGGAGGAAGCAGAGGTTGGGAAGATCCAGGTTATCATCAGGGAAGCCCTTTCACAGGCAAAAAGACAGACCTAGGTTCAAATCCTGATTTTGTCCCTTGCTAACTCTGCAAACTTAGTATCTTTGTGCTACCGTTTCTTTGTAAAATGGGATGACAGGGTCAGCATGTTGTTGCAAGGCTTCTGGGAGGTAATGCTGGGAAAGTACTCAGCATAGACTTGGCATATGACACTATCAGATGTTCCTGAGTGCATCTATATGAATTAATCTTGTTTAATCCTGATTATTAAGCCTATTACACAGATCAGGAAACTGAGGAGTACCAAATTTAAATAAGCTGCTTACAGTCATCACTGTTAGTGGCGGAGCAGGGGTTTGACTGAAGCAGCCTGGCGCTGTCATCTCTAGCCCAAAGCACCGGGCCCCAGACCCCCATGAGGGAGGCTCCTGGGCTGAGTGCTCTTCAATTTCTCTGCAGTTTTGGGATAGGGAGCCAGATTCACTTCAGGAATTGGGACAGGAGTGAGTCAGCAGGAGGAGATAAGTAGCCCCACTAATAGGCAAGCTGGAGCGAGCGGATCACCACAGCTTACTGTTTAGTGTCACTGTGAGTTTATTGGTTTATTTGCTTTTATGAAGTATTTACTTGCATGGAGTTTACCATTTACATAGCAGTACAGTACACAGATCTTAAGTCTATTGCTCACTGGATTCTTACGTATGTGTGCACCTGTGTAATTGTGACTGAGCCCCCATGACAAAATTAACATTTTGTTTTTCTGGTTAGAACCGAGTCATTTTCCCTTCTTAAAAATCAAAGAGAGCATCCTTTCTTTTAAAATTCACTCAGGGGTACACTCATTTACCTACAAATACATTTACTCTACAAATATATCCATTTATCTTGAAACCATAGTATTAAGTGAAATAAATCAGATGCACAACTGTAAATATTGTGTGGTTTTTCTTATATGAAAAACCCGAAATATAAAGAGCAAAACAGAGGATAGATGATAGGAAGTAAGAAGACCTTTTTCAGATGAGAAAGAGAAAAATAGATGAGGGGGTAGAAGGAGGAGAAAGGGATTTAAAAAAGAAAGAATCAAAGAAAAAAAGGAAATAAAGCTCTTTTATTTTATTTATTTATTTTTTTTTGCGGTACTGGGGATCGAACTCAGGACCCTGCGCTTGCTAGGCAGGTGCTTATTCCACTGAGGTATATCCCCAGCCCTAGAGCTCTTTTAAATGGGAAGGGGATTCAGAGTTGGAAGGACCAGGCGGGGATGAGAGGGAAGGAGGCGAACAAAGAACTGAGATGTGTTATTGCATCACCGACTCCCCAAGATAGAGAGAACCATTATGTACTGTGCACATGTACTAATAAAAATACATGAATGAAAAACTCACCCAGGGAAACCTGAACGAGCCCTTGCTAACTTTACCATAAGTAACACCTGTAAAGGATGGTCACTTCGGTTTCTTGTTCTTTCGTTTCAGACGGGGTCTTTAATATGTAACCCAGGCTGGCTTTGGCCTTGCTATGTCCAAATTCCAGGCTGGCCTCGAAGTTGCAGTCCTCCTGCTTCAGCATCCGGAGTCCTGGTGCTACAAACTCAGATAACCATTCCCTATGATAACAATTGCACTACGTGTTTATAGTAGTTTAGTTATTTATATTAGTACATGTTTGCAGGTATGTAATATTTATGTTCCTTACGGGGAGTTGGTGCATGTGCGTAACACTTCTGAATTCCTTTTTTTCTCCCATCTCCCTCTCCTCCCGCCATTTTCTCTTCACCTCTTGTTCCCCTTTTTCCTCGAGAAAGACCCGCATGTCTCTCTGCTTCCTATTATCGATCTTAGATTTTGCTTTTTATTTATAACTTGGGTTTCTCAGAAAGACCACATGATGTTTCGACTTTTTAAACAGGAAATTTGAAGAAGATGCCTTAGCTGGCTCCAGCTGGTTGAAACCATGAGCCCTCTCATCTGGGTTTGCAGAAAGTACCCAATAGACAACATTTTGGGGTCAGAGGGCAAAACTTGCCCTCAGGTTAGGCTAACATTGGTGTTTTTTGAACACCCGTCCCATGAAAAGCCATGAGGTTTGTCTACCCCTGTGCAGACCCATTTTCTCCACCCCATCAATATCCCTAGACCCTGTCATTGGGGGGTAGATTTTGAGGCCAGGGACTCTCCCCTTGAGCTTGGCTGCCTTGTGAATTAAATCTCTTCTGCAGAACTCTTCCCTTCAAGACATCACCCTTTTTCGGGCAGCAGGCTGAGACAAGCCTGTTTGGGCAACATAATCACCATCCAGCCTGAAATACCGAAAGTTTCCACACCACCCCCCGCTCGCCTTCTTGCCAGTCGGTCCCGAGCCAAAGGTAATTGCTCTGCTAACCTCTATAACCATGGGGGAGTTCAGTCCCGTTTTGAATTTTGCATAAGGGAGCACAGTTTGTGCCCTTTCACATTGAGTTTCTTCCACTCATCTTGTTTGTTTCTTATTTTGATGCAAAGGAAGATGCTCAACGGCCCACGATGTACAAGCAGTGTCCACGCTGCATGAGCAGAGAGCTAAGACTGACCCCAGGGTGCTGGACAGGACATCTCTGCAGCCAGCAGTGGGCAGGAGATAAAAGCAGACCAGCAGAGCTGCCAGCTGCCTCGACACCCCTTGAAGGCCCGCAGGACTCCCAGGGCCCGGGGGAAAGGCCTTGGAGCATTACAGGTGTGCAGAGAATACTAGCTCTTCTCTTGCTGTGGTTCCCCATGAGTCAGATTTTAAGATGGAACAACTGAGGAGGTTTGGCTGAGGGTGGCACCATCCTCACCCTTTTGCAGCTGTGATGAGGGAAAACTTTGAATCACTCTACACACTGGGGCAGTAGATGTCCTGCCTCCCTGCAGCAGGGAACCCCATCTCTCTTGGGGAAGGGCCTATCTGTCCACCATTGGATGCGGTGGCTTCCATTACCTCCCTCTAAGAGATAATCTCAGCTTGGTTTGCTGTTTGTTTTCCTGGAAGAGTCACGAACTCTCAAAATCCCTCTTGGGCTTCTTCTAGGAGAACCTTTAAAATACAACAAACTCTTAAAACTCTTATACTTGAACATATAGGGTCCCAAGCCGCTAAACAAAAGGCTACCTTTCCTTCCAGAGAGGACCAAGGGGGAATCTCATACTTTCTATCAATAAGCCTCCAATAACAAACAAGACAGGGTACAAGTTACTACCTCGATTATCTAGCCTGCCCCACTGCCCTGCATGCTGAATGCTCGCTTTGTGACTACAGGGCTCGGAGAACCTGGCTCAAATCCACGTGTACCCTCTGGCTCCTTCTTTATAGAACAGAGCTGGTACTTACCTGAGAGGGTTGTTTTAAAGAGTAAATGAAATTAGCTACTTGTAACGTGTGACACTTAGGATCCTAATAAGTGTATTTCTTCTCATTTCCCTCAACAGAAGGAATCTCATGCTTATATGGAATGACCAGCATCTAAATGGGATGGCCCCAATTATAGGGTTCTGAGAACAGGCAGTGGGGAGGGTGGGTAGCACCGGCTCACAAAGGCTTTTCTCCCTGTGATGGTCTGAGAAGCTCAGGGCTATGACTTCACAGACCCTGGGGACACTTCTGTATGCTCAGTAGTGGTGCTCAAACTTGATTGATTGTTAGAATTATCTGGAGAATTAAAAGCAATTCTCCAGACCTTATATATAACCCCTGCTCCCACCTGGCTCAGAATGTGATTCGGCAGAACTAGAGGAGAGGAAAATGTGTATTAAAATAAAAACGCAGGTGATTCTGATGAGCAGTAAGGTTTAGAGACATTGCTGCAACATACTTTCCTGCCTGAAAATCTAGTACTTAAAAATACATATGTCCATATTATTTCCATGGGAGGATAAAAATAGGTCAGAAGGTTGTGAGCCATCTCAGCTTCCTAGAAGGGAGAAAAACAAAACAACACAAAGCAACACAAAACAAAACAAACAACTTCTGAGGAATTGTCAGAATTACAAGAAACTTGTTATGTACAAGCTTAAGTCTTGACTTTCTTTTCCCTGACAAAATCTCCTTCAGGGTAGAAAAGCAAAAACCTGTCGGTGCCGTGTTCAGGGGCTTTGCCTCAGTCCCAAACGTTTTAGCCAGGCTATGGCTCCCTCCTTCCCTCCTTCTATTTATTCTTCTTTCTTTCCCTCTTTCTACTTATTCTTCTTTCTTTCCCTCTTTCTTTTGCATTAAAGTAAGCTACAATGATCAGACACACTTGAAAACTTTTCTCTTCACTGGCTCCCTAGTTTCTGTTCTTTGCTGAATAATGAATTCTTGCTTCTTCAAGATGCAACTCTGAGCGTTCTGATGAGAGAGGTTGTGAGGATAATCGCCCACAAGATTATGGTCTGGAAGCTGAGGATGTCTACCTGAGGGACAGAGGTGCGTCCTTAGCTAGTTACCTTGGTCTGAAAATATTATTTGGAAAATTCTGGAAATAAACAATACATAAATATTAAACCGTACACCATTCTGAGTACCATGATGATATCTCATATAGTTCAGATTCTAGGACTTGAATCATCCCTATGTCCAGAATGTCCATGCTGAATATGCTACCAGCCCATTGGTCACTGAGCAGCCATCTTGGCCATGAGGTAAGGTGCTATGTTATCACAGTGCTGTGTTCCAGTAACCCTTATTTCACGTAATAGCCCCAAAGCACAAAAGTTGTGATGTTGGAAATTTGAATATGCCAAAGAGAAGCCATAAAGTGCTTCCCTTCAGTAGAAAGGAGAAAGTTTGTCACAGGTATATATGTATAGGAGTAAGTAGTACGTGCATAAAGGGTTGGAATGGTTGTGTTTCAGGCATCCACTCAGAGTCCTGGACTATATCCTATGTGGACAATGGAGAAGATGCCTTTCCTAACTGATAGATTAGATTAGCACACTGAAAGAACAGGGATTAGCATTGTGATGGATGCAGATTCAGTGAGGAATCAAACAGAAGAATCTGGAGTCATTGAACATTTAGAGAGAGGGCAAAAATTTAAGAAGCTCAGGAAAGCCAGAGGACATGAGAGCATTTCACTATATACCTAGGTAGCGGATGAAGAATGTTGGAGTCAGAAAGTAGGAAAATACCAAAAGTATCATTTTCTTCAGCCTTTTATGGTCCTTTCTGGGCTACTCATGTCCCACTTTTTCCTCAACTTTTATCTGTGTCTCATTGCTGTAGAAGTAAAAACCAAACTAGGTTTTGAGCTAGTTTGAAAGTACCTCACAGGAGAAGTCTAGGAGATGCTGAGATAAACTCAGGAACTTACCTACCTGTATCAGACCACCATCTGGTGCTATGTTGTTAAAGTGAGCAGAGGCTTTTGCAAGCAGTTGGGAGCTTAGAAGGGATCTTTAACACTCATGTTTTAGGAGTTTGAGTATTGTCTGTCTGTGCTCTTTGGGGGGGTGTGTTTTGGCATTTTCCTTTCTCTGGAGAGCATGGATTATAAAGATGTAGTGGGAGCAAAGCTGAATTAAGAGATCTGACTTTTTAAAGGGGAGCAATGGGAGAATGATGAAAATATGTTATGTGTATTTATAAATCCGCCAAAATGAAACCCTTTAATCTATGTAACCAACATACCCTAGTAAAAATGTGGGGGAAAAGAGTTTGATGGTGGTTGTTGTTATTCTTTTTTTCTCACGACTGTAACAAATGAAATATAAAGATTAGGATTATTGGCTCTAGGTGCACCACATTTATATCTCCTCAAAATGAACAGAGAAGTTATTTAAATAAATAAATGCTTCTAAGGTGTCAGGTACTAACTTTAACAGCAATATATAGCAAAACAGGACTAGATTTTATTTTCGTCTAGACCAAGTTTGCTTAGGACCTCAAGGGGTTAACACTTTGACTTGATGAGGGGGTTGTTACTGTATTTGGGATGCTTAGAATAGTTGGGAAGGCTGCCCTACCATTTCTTCTAATAATGCTTCAGCCTGCTGCTGTGAGTATTGAGACGCTGGCCGCTGGCCGGGCCATTGAGAGAAACAGATGGCCCACCCGGAGCAGGTCTGGGTGCACCCAATGTCAGGCCTCGGACCATGAAATCCCAATAGGAGTCGTTTTGTCCAAGGGGGTGACTGGCTTAGAACAGTTTTCCTGTTCTTTGCCCTTTTCATATTTTTACTCTTTTCTCATCTCTTATTTTAAAAAGCCAAATGTATAAAAAGTATTGTTTCAAAATAGATAAAAACAAGGAAAATTGTAGTCTGAGCCCCTACGTACACATCACCCAACTATGCAATTATTATTCGTAGACAGTCATTACCCTGCCCTCACTCCTCTGCTTCTACTGAATTTTTTTGAGGCATTTGAGGTAAATCTCAGATGTCATATCAATTCTGCTATAATTATTTCAGCATGTGTGCCTGAAAGATAGGTCTTGTGTGTGTGTGTGTGTGTGTGTGTGTGTATGTCTGTGAGGTACTGAGGATTAAACTTGGGGCCTTGCATATGCTAGGCAAGTGCTCTACTAGTAAGCTACATCCCAGCCCTATTTTAATTTTTATTATGAGACAGAGTCTTGATAAGTTGCTCCTAACGGCCTTGAAGTTGCCATTTTCCTGCCTCAGTTTCTGAAGTAGCTGGATTATAGGTACATGCCTTTGTGCCTGACTCGATAAGACTTCTTTTAAAAAACATAAGTACAATAACTTTACTACTTCGAAAAATATTGACAATAATTCCTTAATAGCATCAAATATCCAGTCAAATTTAAATTTCCTCAATTCTTCTTCTTCTTCTTATTATTATTTGGTACTTAGGATCAAATTCACAACCTGGAGATTGCCAGGCAGGTGCTGTGCTGCTGAGCTATATCCCTGGCCCTCTTCAATTATTTAATAAGTATCAAGATTCAAAGAAGGTCTAAATACTGCATTTCTTTTTTAACCTACAAATGTCATCTTACTGTTTTATTTACTGAAACCAGATCCCTTGTTCTATCAGGTTTGCATTTTTTTGAGTATGTTTTTGCAGTGTTGTTTAACAAATTCCTCTGTTCCCTGTACTTCCTGTATAAACTGGGTGTTAGACCTAGAGATTTAATCGGATTTGATTTGGCCTTTTTTAAAGAACTCTTCATAGGAAGCATTATATATAATATTTGGCTTCCTCTCTTTATATGATGTTAGCAACTACTTACTTTCTTGAAGATTTTCTTTCTTTACTTTTGACAACTCCTTCATGTGCCCGTCAGGTTACACAGTCCCTCAACCCCACCTTCTCACACATTCCTTGCCTTGCTACTGTTTTAACTGAGGAGAAAACGGTTATTTGGTTCTAAGCTCATTTCACAGATGTTGTCTCCTGGGAAAATAATGAGAAGGCTCCGTTAACCTTCAGTATCTCTAAGGAGAAAATTTCCAACTTCCCACTTACGGGGGATACTGTCCATAGTGTCTATTTATCTGCCACCTCTCTCCCTCCCTGCTGAGAGAGCTCACCTCCCACTGTAGAGGCTGGCCAACTATTCGCCTTTTGAAGCCTGAGTGGTTTCTGTGAAGCTATGTCTCTAGAATGTTCTCACCTTGTGCCTTCAGATGACTTGTAGAGGCGTTGCTCAGAGTGCAGTGTCCGTCTTCTGACCCTAGGGGGCAAGCCTGAGGGTTGAGACCAGTGTGCTCCGGACAAAGAGCTGGGAAGGTGGAAAGAGCCCAGATCCTTGGGAAGTCACTGAGCCATGGCATTGTTAAGTAGGAAAATGGGAACTTGTGAATTTGAACCTCTTCCTCTGCAACAAAAGCTCCCCAGATTTCCAAGTGACGGTAGAAGGTTAGCAGGCAGAGCCAACCTGCACAAGGGGTACCCCCGGACTTCTTACGGGTGATGGTGAGTGTGGCACACTTTGAGTTGATCACTTGCAGCCACAAACAAACAGACACAGAGGGTGTGTGTAGATAAATCTCTTATGTTTCTGTTTGCTATTTTTAAGCTCTTGATATAGTAGGAAAAAAAGGTCAATGGGATTTGACCCAAAGTTTCCATAAAATGGAACTCTTATTTATTCACTTGAGTAGAGTGAAAATGATGATTCATTTAGCACAAAGCCATGAATCATCAAAACTATCTTATCATGATAGCTGATTTTATATAAAATCTGCTTTTGATAGGTTATAAATTGAAAAGCACACAATTTAAACAGTAGAGAGGGAGGTAGGCTTAAAAATGTCTACATTGATGATAGGAAGCAGAATCAAAATATTTTCCAAGGATTATTCACAAAGCATGTAACTCAGAGCTGAGTGCTGGCAACAAAGGGAAATTTATCTCCTGTTCCAAGATGCGGGACATAACATTCTTATTAAGTAGGAAAATTGGAATCTGCTGAATCTCCTTTGCAACAAAACAGCTCCCAAGTTGAAAACTGAATCACAAGATTAGCAGGCAGAGTGATGAGGATTTAATTTTTAAACTCTGGTGTAATGTTGGATATCTAAGAAGCAGCTGTAAAACTGAAAAAGTAAAGGACAGCTGATTATCTGCCCTGGTCTTGCTCTGCTTCTCTTACTTTGCATTCCCAGACTGTGTTGTTTGGAAGCAAAGGTCTGTTGTTTTCTGGTCAGAAGATTGCACCTTTGTGCCTGCAGACAAGGTGATGACAGCCCTGGTTCCAGGAACGCCTGGTCACAAGCCTTCTTTGTGTTGGGTGAGGAAGCTCTGGCTTGAAATTGCATGACATCATCATGCTTCCCACCCACTCCCCTGGATCCCTCAACTCACAAAGAGTCATTGTTCATGGCTTTTGATCTGAGCAGCTGCTGGCTCTTCCTGGCTTCAGAACTGTGAAGATGGAGATCATATAACTCTGATATCAAGGGTTCTGTGCTAGGATTGGCCATGGGTCAGATCATCTGCCCCGGGATCTGTCTAGGAAAGTCTGATCACCGTTAACTAGAGCACAGTGCCTCCCAACTTCCCGACCTTGTTGGAAGTTTCCCCCACTCATTTCACTGCTTTGGGCACCTCTGGAGGTGAGATCTCATCCTCTTTTCCCAATAAGCAAGACCTCCCATGTGTCTGTAGGGGGATCCTGCTGAGAAGGGATTTCAATGTAGTCAGTACTAAAATTAGACAAATGAAGTCAGGAGTCTAACTATGAAAAGCTACCTGAGGAGAATTCCAGCTTTGCAATAAATTTCAAAATTTTTAAAATGCAGTCTATTGTATTTAAACAATTGAATATAACTTGTCTTGGAAAAGCCACTGAAGGGAAGACAGCAAAGCTGGCATTCAGCTTTGGAGATTAGAGAAGAACAAAAAGCAACTTTAAAGCCCACTGGGGCGCCTATCGTGCTTCCCCCGGGTGGCGGGACTCACTGCTCCTCCAACACTGGGGCTTGGCTGCTGAGGCAGTGGCGTGCCAGAATCTCCAGGAACTGCTATGGCATTTGATGCAGGTAGGCAGGTACAACAGAGGTGTCCAGAAGATATCTGTGGGCCTGCTTTGACAGATAACCTTTGCCTGGATCTAATGTGTTTTCCATACCAGATCAAGGCATCTGTAAGCATTTTTCTGGTCCAGAGTAGGAAAGTGTGCCTGGAGTGCCATGAAGGATGTGCATACCTGAGATAATGTTTCAGGAACATAGAGCTTTGATTCTGCAGATTTTATCTATGTAGCAAGAATGTGAGAATAAGATGCAGGAGATGACAGACAGTCCTTAAGTGTGGAGATGGATAATGGCTTAGCGCAGCTGAATAAATAATGTATATTTATCTGGCTCTCTAGGCCTTACCCAAGCCTTTTTACAACTACCAGGTGTGTTATGGTGACATTTTTCTATGAAGTCATCAAACTAAATAGAGTGGATCCTGAATTGTAGTCATCCGTCTAAAAGAGAAAAGCACCACGGTCATTTCTCCTTTGAGATGTCCCTTGTCTTTGGTATGGGAAGCATAGGCCCAGGGGTGTGAGGTCAGATTTGGGGCAGTGCACGACATGTCACATAGCATTCTGTGCTTTCCACCTGTCCTCATTATGGGTTGTTTGGGTTTGTCCTGCACATGTAACCCTGGTGCTCGCCACACCCTGAGCACAATTTCGATGATGCTACTGCAGTGTTTTGTACATGGGATGGGAGGGCCTTGGAAATTCTTGATGGGCAAATAAATCATGTTTTGTTTTAGCAATATTTATGAATAGTCTAGCATCTCCTTTATGTTTTTAAGTTCCTTGGGTGAAGGATTACATCTTAGCACACACGTAATATCTTCGTGTACAAATGTAGGCATCCATTTGTGGCTGCTGGTGGCTGTGGGAGTGGAGGAAGGGCCACATTTCTGTAGGCCACACGGGGCCCACACATCTGGATCACCAGTCTTGCTTACTTTGCAACAGGAATGGTCTGACCTCACAGATTCATGGTAAGAGTTGGAAAAGGACCTGAGAGATTATTCAAACTAAACCCTTTATCTTGCAAATGACAAAACTACAGTTTAACAAGATAGTCTTTGACAAAGCCAAGAAAAAATGTGAGTCTCCTTGAAAATCATTTTTCTTCTGGAAGTATTTTTAAATTTTATCTAAAATATCTTCATTTCACTGCTCTATATATGTCCTCAAATAGTTGCTATAATCAGTTACTTCTCAGTAAACTCTAAAAGCTTTTTAGCTAGTTACTTCCTGCATGACACATTTCAGAATATTAAATAAGAAGTTCTCACCAAGTCACCAAGGTAGAATATATATGACAAGCCAAAGATAGGTGTCATTAAGAGATAAGACATTTTCAAAGGGGTTATCCAAAAAATGGTAACATGACTCAAATCTTCCCTGCCTACTTCAAGGTAAAAAGATGTTGGGGCGATGAAAGGGCTCAACAAACTGTGCCTCTCTTCCTCTGGCAGGTTTGGGTCACATTGCAAAACAAAATGAAAGATAGTGGATGGAATAGAAGTATCACCTTCATTACTGACAGGCCTGATGGGCAGGCTGAGTATGGCCACAAAGAGGGTGCTTCTGGGAGTCCTGGGTTTAGGCTCCTCAACAGCAAGTCTCTGAGGCAGGCCCTGGGCAGGAGGAGCGAGGGCAGGGCACAGTGAGGACCCAGGAGAAGCCTGGAGTGTTAGTGTTCAAGCTGGACTGTCCCATGGACACTGGAGTCAGGGCTGGGACAAGCCACGCTTTACCATACAAGTTGGGGAGATCAGGCGTGAAGAGGCTTTCCCTGGAAGAGGATATGCTGCAAGCCAGCCCCACCCTGCAGTGGCTTTCCCATGCACAGGGATTCCTGCAGAGCCTCTGTCTACCTTCTGCTCTTTGGAGGGTGAGCAGGGTGTTGGGGACTGGTGTGAGGCTCTAGCCCGGAGATGAAAGTTTCCTGCCTTGGAAATCCCAGGCTAAGAGGAGAGGGGTGGCTGGGTGGACAGGCCAGCAGAGTTAGGTGGTGAGGGAGAGATGTAGGGGATGCTCTTGTCCAACAGGTCCACCTGGAGGAGCTACTAGGCTTCTGCAGGGAGAAGCTAGAGGTTTGCTGCAGAGCCCCAGTTCTAGAAAGGGAGGTGGTGGTGGTGGCATCTCTGAAGATCCCTTGAGATTATGCCACACAAAGCAGAGGAAGCTTTAAATATCATAGCCTAGCCCAGAAAGGCGGAAGACACCTTACAAAACAATTGGTAAATTAAGAACTTTCCCCCACCCTTCCTTCTTCAGGCTTTGAGCCCTTTTATTTTGAGGCAAAGGGTTCACTAATTTGCCTAGGCTGGCTTCAAATTTGCAATCCTCCTGCCTCAGCCTCTGGAGTACCTGAGATTACTGGCATGTACTAATAATACACTTGATGCTCTAAGACTTTTATTGCCTAAGAACAATAAAAATAACTCACAAGATGATGAAGGTTTTCATTCAGGGGCAAGGAAAGGACTTTCTCCTACTGAGTAATTTGAAGAGAAACTGAAAGTCAAAGGCAAAGTTGCTTCCTCTTTGAATAGATTATTTTCTTGTTCAAATTGAAATGCCTGTCACTTCATTGTGCTTACCTATTTCTTTAAACCTGTTTCTCTAACTCACCAACATGTGATTGTTTCTACTATCTCTAAATTTATGAAGGATGGGACATTAAGAGTGCTGGACACTCCAACCAACTGGAGCCTGCATCCCAAAGGCAACACTCACTTCATTTTCTCAGGTGGCGATGCAGGCACAGAACGCTGGGACTGTTCCTCCACCAAGCTGTGAGCTCAGGAAGGAAAGTCGGTGGGCGTAGGTGCGCCCACCTGTAGTCCCAGCTACTTGAGGGGCTGAAGCAGGAGGATGGAAAGTTTGAGGCCAACCTGGGCAACTTAGGAAGACCCTGTCTCAAAATAAAAACAGAAAGGGCGGGAGATGTAGCTCCGCACTCCTTGGGTCCCGTGCTTGGAAATGAAAAAGGAAAGTGATAACTGTATTAGAGACAGTACCGTCTTCCAGGTCACGGCAGAGCGGCCTGCGATCTCCTCAGAGCACCCTCCTGGCAAAAATCACTGCTATAAAACCTGATGGTGGTCAAAGCGAGCGAAGGAGGTCAAAAGTCTCTGTCCAGTCCTGCCCAAAGCCAACTTGAGATCTCCTCAGCCTCCCACAGCACTCTTTGTCATTTGATCGGAATAGTTCCCTTCTGTCAGACATTAATGATTCCAAGGTTGCTCTAAGAAGTTCCTTTATTATAAGGGAAGTGATTGAAAACTGCCAATCATGAATCTGGCAGTCCCTGCTCATGAGCTTAAAGGCTGTTCTGATTACAGTAATTACATTTTTATGAATATCCTACCTAGAGAGTAACAATTTTACTATGTCAGGCGACACCACACAAAGGTACATCAATTTCATCTGCAACGAAAAATAGCGCCTAATAGCGTAGTTATATTTATGTGATAGTCAAACATCAAGACGCAACATAAGTACTTCGACTAAAAGAATTCTGATCATTATTTAACCTTGAGATGATTAAGGGTGAAGGCTTGTCAGCTTTCAGAATTACTTTTTTAGTGATTTTTGCGTTTTGATTTGATTTTTAAAAATCCATAATTAACATTTATTAACATTTGGATTCTGCTTCAGGCCCCGTCCTGTGAGGGAAAGGCAAAAAGAACAAGATCAATAGACATGATTAATGGCCGAAGAGCATTAGGTAATTTATAAGGCATAATTAGCTTTCATTTTCAATAATGCATGACAACTGGTCTCCTTTAATCAGCTAAGTTTCTTCAATAATCATGCAAATGACAGACAACGTTTTTATGTTTGGTGCTATACGTACATATTTGTTTAACGCAAAGAATATTTAATTATTATAGAGGCCAGAGCTACTCAAAGTGTGGGGTCTTTGAGCCTGTTGGAAATACACATTCTCCAGCCCTGCCCCAGACCTCAGAAATCAGAATTTCTAGCTGAGAATATTGGTTCATAGAACTCTGTCCTACCAAGTCCTCCCGTTGGTCCTCTTAGGTTTGAGAACCAGTGCTCTGGCATCTTGTCGTAACACAGGGGCAGTTGTCCCTGGAGAGGGAGCCCAAATGAGCCAGCTGTTTTGAGAAGTCTCTGGGGCCAGATTCTTCTTCAGCTTTTCAGTCTGTTCTCTTGAAATCTCCTGAACTCAGTGTTCCTCAGGCCATAGTTTCTCCTCATGACCAATCATAATTGTTAGTCTGTCATCCCTCGTGGAAAGGATGTTTATTTTCTTTATAACGTGAGCAGATTTCCACCACCTGGGTTGTCTGTTGATCCTTCCCATTCATTACCAGCCATTTGTTTGAAGTCTAATAAACTACCAAGTATGGATAGCACCAAACTTTAAAAAAATTTCACCATTTGACATGATACTGTACTATATTTCTTTATGGCAGGATCCATACTATAGCACCTTTTGAAAGCATTGTGGGCCAAACTTGCTTACCAGAACTCATTAGAAAGCATACTTTGCAGGCACTCATTGACAAAATTACACGGGGACAGATGCAGTACAGAAGGCTGATGCCAACTGGTCAGGTCTGAACAGTACTGTGGCTACCCAGTTTTTCTTTGGCAGAGACAGTAAAGTGGCACTTAGCATGTGGGAAATGTATCATGTTTGATGATAGATATAATTTTTTTACTGTGATAAAAAGCACAAAACATAAAATTTCCCATCTTAACTCTTAAGTGTGCAGTGGGCAGTGTTAAATCTATTCACATTATTGTCTTGCAAAACTGAAACTTTGCCTACATCCTTTAACCCAATGAACCCCCTTCCCTCTGTACCCCCAGCTCGTGGCAGCCACCATTCTGCTCTCCATTTCTATGAATTTGATTCCTTTAGATACCTCATAACAAGTGGAATCCTATGGTGTGGACACTTTTCTTTGGTTTATTTTATTTAGGATAATAAGGCTTATCTGGGTAGACAATGTTTAAGGAAAGTATTTTAGAGGCTGACAGCACCCTAATGCGTCAGCACATGTGGGTGAATGTTAAGTGGAGTGAAGAAATATAACACGAAGTCAAAGCCACCTTTTTAACTTAATCTTCATGTTATATCATGAAGTCTGTCTATATGAATACGACCTTAATGGCCCAATGCAAGGGCCAAACCTTTAGAAGAGTGATTCTGAATGAAGCCTGAACATGCTTCTAACAATATCCATTCCCTGGGCTCTGGGGATTTTCATTTTGGTGAACGAAGTGCAGCCCAGGACTCTGGCTGCTTCCAAGCAGGTGGATCAATCATTTTCTCAGGAGTTGGCCCTTCTTGGATTCTCATGATGTACTATTGCAAGTTTTTGAGTAGCATTGCATTCTGCCCAGTTCTAGATTTGTACCCTGGCCTCTGGAGCCCCCCACCCCAAGACCACAAGCTCCCTGAGACACACTCTGAGGTATCAGCTTCATCCCTTCAGCTGAGCTTGCCTTGTGCCTCCTCATAATTGAGCAGATGCTTGACAGTATTTGTCAGATGGTTGAAGACAACAGGGTGAAAATGCATCAAGAAGAGCGTGACTGAAGTAGTCAGAGGGGTACCCTTGGCCTCCTCATCCCCAACCTGGAAGCTGTGAGGTATTCGTCCAACCATTTCATCTCCCAGTGCTGTTAGCTCCGCACCTGCAGTATGGGAGTTCAGTTTCTTCCTCTCTCAGAGCATTGTGCAGGGTACAAATGAGGTAATGTATGGAAAACCCTTTGAAACTGGGGAGGCACTTGTTTCAGTTCTGTTGAATATGAATGTGACTGTCTTTTTGCTCTAACCTCATTTCCCCTGTGATTAAGTGCTGGATTGTGTGACTGAGGCACACAAGATCTACTTCTGGCTTTTACAAGAAAGCAAATTCTATTATTTGGTATTTAAAAGAGGCCTTTTTTTTTGAGACAGGGTTTGGTTCTGTAACTCAGGCTGGACTTGAGTTTGCTGTGTACCCCAGGTTGGCCCCAAACTCTCAGCCATACTCCTGCTTCAGTCTCCCAAGTGCTGGAACTGCAGGCATGCACCACCATGCCTGGTAGCCACATGGATTTCCAGCTCCAGTGACAGTAAAATATAAATTCAGTGCTGCACATTTATGATATGGATGGACACCACTAATAAAGGGCAGACACAAGACAGAAAATAACTACTGACATTGCAGTTTGATCCTGCCACGCGGACTTTCAGAAATCTGCAACTATTTAATGAAATGACATCTGAATTTCAGCAGCTCCTCTCAGATCACCTTAAACTAGCAGGTATTTGATAAGATGAATAAAAAAGTACAGGTGTATAATGTCCCTGCTAGAAACTCAAAGCTGGGATTATAACCACCCCCAACTGTAAAGAACCAAAGAAGTTAGATACGGCCAAGAAGCAATGTCTCAGGTGGTAACTAATGCAGGACTAGAGCCATCTAGGGCCCATGGACGGACAATGTAGAGAGTTCTCCTTGAGAGAAAAGACATCCAATTCCGCTGGCTACCTTTTACTCTAAGATTAGGTTTTCCCTCATCTTGATTAAAATGTCCTTGCTTTGATGAAACATCAGCATTCTTGAGTATGAATTCTAGATCTACTCAAGCAAGTAGCTTTTGGCAGATTTATAATCTACTCAGGCCTTAATTTCTTCGTGTGCAGAAGCATAAAGATTAGCAAAGGCTCTGTGGTAGTTACTTGACAAAAACAATATGTGTTGTTACTTAGGTAAATTAGAGTGTTTCAATTGGTATAAGATCATTGTTAATGTTAGGTCTTTTTAATTATGTTAAATCTTTTTCCTCTTTTTACCCAATGTTCCCCTCAGCCACCTATCCATGCTTTTGCTCCAGGAGTAAGTCTTAAAAAGCAAGCAAGAGGGGGGATCCCTTTTCATGCGCACAGTCAAACAAACACAGACCCACGTCAGTGGTAAGGAGCATTCTAGAGCCGTGGTAGAGTGGGGTTGTGCCTACTGGCTGAAGTTGGTGGATCTTGAATTGAAACTCACACCCTTGTTTCTAACACAAGCACAACTTTGTACTGTGTAATACATACCCGTCTACTCCCAGTGCTTAATGAATCACAGTTTCTCCACTAGTGTTGATGATTTGAATGAATACATGTACAACAGTTCCATAAAACATTTGAGTCTTCTCAATTGTCTGTTGCTGTTTGATTCAGGGACCTGGCATGTTGAGGAGTGACCTTTAACTTTCTATGAAAGACAGGAACCTGGAAAGTGTGGGATTCCCTCATGAATGAAGCATATTTAGGTAAAGTCTACGATGGCTATTACAGGTGGCTATTCCAGGTGTTCTAGTACCCATATTCCTGGTCAAAATTTAAGCTAAACTTTCGCTCAGTGTCTAACACCTTCCAGATTTCTTTCCCAGGTACCTCAAAGGTCAAACATATTTTCTTAGATTGGTCACATGTGATTCTACTGCAGTTGTGGGCAGCTCAATGGCCAAATTATTTTAGAATATTTATAGGCCACTGCAGGAGTACAGAGGAGGCAATCATGTTTTCCATCTCATATCTTCCAGGGTACTTATGTCCCTCATGGGAAACTGGTGGCTTACTTAAGTTTTCAAGACTGAGTTCTGTGTCAGAAGCTGAGGAGGACAATAACATAAGGACAGAGTTAGGTTTTGTCAGGCTTGAAGCTATAGACAGTTTAAGATGCTTTACTTAAGAGAAATAATAAAAGGTCACAAATAAAAAAAGTAGATGTAAAATTTAATTAGAAAGATTCCCCCTAAATTTGGGGGGGTCCCAAAGTTTCAGTGTCATTTGCTTCTTGAGAATGCAACTTTGTAATGGAAGCAGGACTGGAAAACACAGGAATTTGTGCCGTCATGTTGACGGGTGGGGCGTGTTCCCTCGTAGGGAACGTGGATATGCTAATGGGAGTGGCAGAAATGCCAAGTGTTCAGGGTGGAGGCTGTGAAAACTTCAGGGAGAAGGGGCCACTCTAAACTGGTGACAGCTGTGCATCTAGGAAAACTCCAGTTATTTGGAATGTTAAAGGAGACAGGAATCCTTCAATCTACCTTTCAAATTAATCAAAACAAAAGACATCTATTGGCCATCAAAAAAAAAAAAAACTCTCTACCTACTGCTCTCCTTCAGGTTTTCCTGTAGGTTAAAACAATCTTTAAAAAATGATTGTGAAATTAAAAAAAAAAATGATTGTGATTTCCCCACCCACTGAGATGACAAGAGAAAAGGAAACCAAGGGAACTCCCTAAGGTGTCGGTGTGGGCAGACACACAACTGTGAAGCATTCATTTCTGCAGTACAAAGCCCTACACTGGCGGAGGAATGGCCGCAGCCCCACTTGGTGGGACAGGTGGTGGCCTCCGCCCTACACTTAGAGACCACTGCATCAGTGTAGACATGGGGATGCCACTAAGATCATTCTCAGTGAGGCTGCCACACAGCAGGTTGAAACTAACAATTTACTGACTGGATGAATGACTTATTCATGGTTTTGGTTTGAACAAAGGAGGCCAGTTTTGAAATTAACTTTTACTTCTAAGTTGTCAGACTTTTTTTTTTTCCACCGAGAATTCCTTCCTCAACATGGCCTAGGTTGGTGGCGGAAAGACTAGGAAATGAAGGAGAATTTGCTTGCATTAAGCCCCTAACCTATGGTAGCTGTTTTGGTGTTTGTATATTTAAGCTTTATAACCATTTGGCTCTTGAAGAAAAGAGATCAGAGAGCTTAAATAACTCATTTGTGGCTTTTCACGGGGCAAATGGCACAGCCAGGATTCAAATCCAGATCTGTGTGTAAAGGGAAAATCCTCTGACTGCAGAAAACATGAAAGACACAGAAAACGGTGACATATAGAGATGGTGAATGTGATAAAGACGGGAGGGTGGGGTAGTAAAACACCAAACTGTGTCTGCTGAAAAACTATCACTTGAGGCCTTGAATTGTCCATATGCAGGACAGCAGGGCTGGACTGGGCAGCTTGGAGTGGGGTGACCACATGGCCTGGGCCTAGCATTCACCTGCTGTGTCATGGCAGCTATGTGAACATCCCTTCCGATCTCAGAAGTGTCCCGCTGTGGACTGGGGGTTTCATGACTGGCCTCTTCTACACCTCTCTCTGGCTCCTAGTTTCTGTAATTTCACATTGAATGTAACAATGTTTCTTTGATGATTGAAGGAATGAGTTTCATTTTCCAGGCTATGAGCTGTAGGAACTGCCTGTGCCTTTCCTAGAGGTTACACTGCATTTCTGATATGGGTGTTTTTCTGCCAGTGCTCCTTTCCTTGAAAAATACATCAGTAAATCCCTTTCTAGCTCACTTGGTTCAAGTGAAGGTGGGAACAGTGCCTTAGTATTTTTCTTTCATTCTGGTGTCTACCACTCATTGCACATGCTCACAGTCAGTCAGTGCTGAGTGCGTCATCTCAGTGATGCACACTGTGATGCTGCTGGCTGTTCCTCACTTTGTAGCTAGAGAAACTGGGTAAAAGCAACCTGCAAGAAAGGGATGGAGCCAGGTCTTCCTAGGTTCCTAACTATTGTGCCATGTTGAGATAACGTGGATACAGTGTACGCATGTAAAGCAGATAGTATGGGAAATTATCAGGCATCTTAAACTCCTCGTGGCGTTTCCAAGAGCTCTCAATGTTCGTACTAGTCTTCACAGCTTTCACTATCTAATTTACAGACCGAGATGCAGGTTCTCAGGAAAAAAAGACAAGAAAGGATTAGCAAGGAGGTGCAATAAATGCTTATACATGTGGACTTTTGCAGCCTTTATTCTCGTATGTGTGTTTTGTTTTTTAGTTTGTCTTTCTTACCACATGGTAAGAAAACAAGAAACAGAAAATAAACTTTTGCTTCCTTATTTACGTTTACATAGACAATACTTAAAAAAGAAAAACCACCAGTTGACACTGTATCATTCCTGCTTTTATTTATTGTCTGGCTAACTTACAAAGACGTAGATGTCTAGGATAGATTCTACCCTACCATTTAAACTATCCTGATGACACAGATACCAAGATGTGTCTGTTTACACAGTGCAATCACATGAAAAAAATATTTTTCTCTTTCTATTTCTTTTTCTTCTATAGTCCCTGACTATAAACAGGGAAAAATTAATTTCATACCAAAATGACAGGGTGCTTTAACAACCATTTCATTTCTGCTACTAAAATAACAAAATTGATATTACAAGTTAAAAGATAGAGGCCTAACAGATTTTACAATAGGCAAATAATCTGCTACTTAGACATAAAAAGTTGATTTCTTTCAAATCACGAAGTAAGGCACCATTGGATTAAATATTTTTCTTGGCTTTGCTAAATAAAATGCATAATGAAATAAATACAGAACACTGAATTTTAATACTGTAATACATTTCAATATAAAATGATATGTGAATGTTAAAATACTGTATTGGCTCTTGAATACATTTATTTAGAAATCTTATGGAAAAGACATACATGGAAGCTCTGATTTCAAGGGAAGAAAATGTTTATTTTTATACCATTTAAACTAAGATTTTTCCTATAAAACTTATTCAAAGATGTGGATGCAATTAATTGCTAATTTTCAAAGAAAGGGCATAGGTGTATTCATGATACATTCCCTTAAAAAATATTCTAAAACATCTCTATTCTGGACAAAAGGCAACTTTGAGCTGTTACTCTGTTTCGTACTTTAGAAAGGTACCTGCAAATTTGAGATATACAAGGACTTGTCCAATTCCGTTTACAAACTTTACCTTTTACAGAATTCAGACCTGCTTTCTTTGGGTCACACTTTCTTCTGTCAATTTGTTAGGAAGGCCTAATGCTATTTTTTGTGACTTGGGTCATTAGGCTGTATCAGACAGGTGTTAGTCACTGTTGACATCAGAACAAAGAATCCAAAATAAAATCATGCTGCTAAATTACCAGATTAGAAATAAAAAAATTTTAAAATATTTTGGGCCAAGCTTGTTACATACCTTTATATTTCTTGATTCTCCTTGAGTAACAGCCCCAAGTGACAATAGCCATGAGACAGAGAATGGCAGAGGACGGGGGAGAAAAGAAGTTCCCTCATGTCCTCAGCTCAGGACTTTGGCAAGAGAAGTTATACAAGCACAATATATTCAAATCAGCAACTTCAGAGTTTATTAGACACCCCATTTATTAGAACTCTTAAGTTCTGCTTTTATATAAATGAAACAGTTATTTATGTCTATAAATAGGAATGCATCTTTCAAAATTTTCTTTGGATTGATTCCTTGTTAGCATCTCCCAGTAATACATAAACAATACACTGAATTCAATAGACTGATACAAAGTTTAGGTAGATATACATATACATAGGTGATCATGTGCTTTTAAAAAATGAGTAATGGCAATTTTAAACATAACCGTATAAAACATCAAAGTGGAATATATTTCTTCCAACTCTATAGCTAGATTTAAAAGTCCCAGTAAAATTTTGTAAACAAAATCACATTAAAAAAAGGCAAGGTTGGCTCTTCCTTCTGGTCCTTTAGTGGAGCTTTATTTGCATAGATCTAGGACAAATGAGTCTATCGAACAGACTCAAAGTAACCCGTTCCCCAATTCTCCTAGCAAATTCATTCCCCAATTCACTCAATCCCATACACATCAGAGCTAGATTTTTAAGAGTTTTGCCCATCGACTCAGATCTGTTATGCATTTCTGTGCTTCTGTCTTGATACCTTTCTCTTCCCTCTCCTCCAGCCTAGCCTCCCTAGCCTTTCCAGGTCCTGAGGAGCTTGCTCAGCGGGAGGGAAACAAAGGCCATTTCAACTCTGCAAGGCAGGCGTCACACTGACAAATGAGTGCACAAGGCAGCTGGTGCTGAGCCTGGAAGCCCCAACAGCTTCAGTTTCTTTCCGAGGGCTTTAATCCACGTGACAGTAAACCGTATGAGATCAATTTCTGACCTTGATACTGTGAGGCAACACTTGTACCCAGACATGAAAGGAAGAGGAAAAAGAAGGGACCGGCATCTAGGGTCAAGCTGCCTGCCACACAGAGTGCTGGTTCCCAACTTTATTTTTAGGTACTTCTTGAATCGCTAAAGCTCATCTTACCTATTTTGTTTTTAAACAAGAGATATTTTATACTAACTTCCATCTTCCTGGCCTGCGCTGTCCAGCAGAGTGGCCACTAAGCACACGTGGCTACCGACACTTGCCCTGTAATCAGTCTGAATGGAGATGTCCCCTAAGTATAGAGTATGCAGTGTATCTGGAGGACTTGGTACCCAAAAGAATGTAAAATACCTCACTAATAATTCTTAAATGGCTTAGAGGCTGAAATGATGTTCTGGATGTACAGGTCTAAGTGAAATATATTAAAATTAATTTCTCCTGTTTCTTTTACCTCTACAAAAATGTGCCTAGTAGAAATTTAAAAACTATGTGGGGCTCCCACTGTATTTCTACTGGACAACTGTGCCCTTGAACCTCCCCGGAATGCCCAAGACTGGGCATTCTGTAACTGCAGAAGCTTTGTGTGAGTCCTTGCTCAGCAACATGCCTTGGCGGTTTGTGGTTCATGGAAACAGACTCACAGGAGGCCAAGCATGTGAAAAAGCACGGGCAATAATAGCTGTCAGGGGCTTTCATAATTACAGCCTGTAGCAAAGTCAGGGAATGTTTGGTTGAAGGCCGGGATATAATGCGTCTCTACCTATTTGCACAAAAGCCTATGGGTCCCAAAGCCAACGGTGGCAGGCTGTAGCCGAAGCAAGCAATAGCTGTGAGAATATACAGAACAAAAAGCTAGGTGCGTTTCTCTACTGGACCCCACCCCCTCACACACAAATTCCCCTCACCCTCTCTTCTTCCTGCCTGCCACAAATGAAGGGGACAGGGAAGGGGAAGAGGGTGTGCAATTCTCAGATAGTAACAACAGAAGGCGCTCTGGAGCCCAGAGAGAGAAGGCAGGCAAAGATCACCTTGGGATGGGAGGAAGGGGAGGGGCACCCCTTTCTCTTCGGTTGGATCCACCTTGATGAAAAAACAGACAGAATATAATTTTGGTTAGAAAGTTTATACACTACTGTGGAAACAAGGGATGGTTGCAAAGGTACCCACTACCTCACCCCCTCTGACCAAGGCTGGGGCTAACTGGCATACGTAGATGGGAAAGGAGGAAGCATGGAATGATGGGAATGAATGCTACCAGACAGTGACCACCACTCACTACTGATGAGATGTACAGGGCTCAGCAAAAACACATGCTTTTCTCTTTACCACACAGTGTGTTGATTATAGATTTAGAAAAGATGAACAAAAGCAAAAGATTCCCCTATGCTTGCACCACCCAGAGATAACCAATAGCAATTATGTGTATATTTTCCATTTACAAACACAGTTTCCCTTTTCCTTCTAGAAATAGGATCACACAAAGGCAGTACTCTTTGCAAATATAACTATTAACAACACACTGCATTCTAGTATATAAAATTATAGCATAATTTTATCTAATCACTTCGTTTAGGGACTTCTGAGACAGAAGCACATCTCTGGGTAAGGAGAGGAGATGCAGGAAGACCCTGGAGGTCCACTAAACTGTCAAATCCTTTCACCATCCTAACTCAGTCTGTTCTGAAGCAGGCCCTGAGACTTATCTGAATAAAAACCAGCTTCCTGTCATGGAGCCTTGACTATCAGATGACACATCACAAGTGCTTAGTGAAATAAGGGTCTGCCTCATCTGACCCTGCCAAGAGGCCGCACACACAGTGTGCTTCGCGGGGCTCAGGACTGCCTCGGCGCTCCACCAGACTCTGGCCTTGGAGGCTGAGGCGGCTGCAGGAGCAGAATAAAACTTGGCTCTTGACAGTATTTTACTTGCTTTTGTTGGATGGTGTTATCTAAAGCGAATCTGCAAAACGCATTTTGGGGGGCAGCGGAAACTTACCGGTTTAATAAAATTTTAAATGCCTGTTGTAAGAGAGGTTCCATGCTACTCAGGGAAGACGCTATAGTGAGCAGGGTCTTGTCCTAGCTCTCAAGTTGTTCTTTCCAATCTTAACCCAGATACTGATTGTGGCACACACCTGTAATTTCAGCAGTCTGGGAGGCTGAGACAAGAGGACTGCAAATCCAAGCCCAACCTGGGCGGTTCAGAAATTTAGGGAGACCCTTGAAAAATAATCTTTTAAAAAGGAGACATAGTGTGAAGGTTTGACACTAAATACAGAAAGGAAAGGAAGGGAGTGAGGAAGGAAATGTGTTTAGCTATAAAATTTAAACTTTAGGGGGTATGGGAAAGATGGTTCTGTTACTGACTTAAAATGCAAATAATATTCAAATTAAGATTAAAATACCTATAATGAGTGAGGGAAAATATTTAGACTGCTTTAACTGAATTCAGTTATTAGTACCCAAGACAGAAGGAAAACAGGCTATATACTCTTATCAGACACAAGCCACTTCCTGATGAAGCTACACATAAAACATTCAAAGGGTATCCCGTTCCATGTGAAAGCTTATTTTTGATAAAAGATTTCAACCACGAATTCGTTTTGTTTATTAAGACAGAGTCTCACTGTGTAACCCAGACTGGTCTCGAGTTTGTAATCCTCTTGCCTCAGCCTCTTGAGTGCTGAGATTAGAGGCCTGCAATACCATGCTTGGCTCTCAACTAATACAATCATTTTATTCTACTTATGACTTTTCATTATGCATTTTTAGGAATGTAGTGTTCCAACTAAATGAATTTTCCTAGGAATGAAAGAGTTCTCCATTCAAGCAGCAATGTTCTATTTTCTTCTGGAATTTGTTCGTGGAAATTTCCCCAAGAGTCACAATGTGCAAGTTGAGTCACTGGTGTTGTCCTGTGCTGTACCATTTGGTACAACTGTGTCCCTCATTTCTCCTTTGACCTGAGACTGGCATCTATTCCCTCCAGTGTCAGGATTTCTGCTTCTAATTATCCTTAACTTCAGCTGATATTAACCTGCTCTAAGACTGGGAACCAACCACCAAAAACTGTCTAGTATCTGCGTAATAAGAAAGAGTCAGAGGATGTATAAGCTGCGTGGCTGGAAGGATGTGGCTAGGGAGACTGTAACGGTTATCTGACTCGCTTAGTCTGGTTTGGGGCTAAGGCTGGTACAAGTCTGAGCCTCATGTGTTCTTTGTATATTTCATGCTAATTATTTCTTGGTCCTGAACATTTATTGTTGTGAAAGGGCAGGATGCATATTTCCCCTTTTTGTTTGCATTTATTCTTCAGTGGGGAAAGTGATTTCCTTCTTTATGGCACCATAACATATTATCAAACAACCAGAAACAATCTAAATGTCCAGCAATGCTGAATTATTGCATGCTGGCTTAATGGACTCCTATGGAATAAAAACTATGTGACAAAATGGAAGGTGTTTACTAAGCAAAGTTATGTAAACCCTACCACCAAAATAATTATACCCTGTCATTATAGCTATATAAAAAACCTGAATTGTATGGATAACTTTAGTTTTGTTTTTGAGACAGGGTCTTGCCATGTAGCTCAGGTTGGCCCTGAACTCACTGTGCAGTCCAGCCTAGCCTTGATCTCATGGTGATCCTCCTGCCTCAGCCCCCCAAGTGCTGACATGATAGGTGAGTGCCACCACACCTGACTGAAATGTATGGATAAGAACAGAAGGAGCGGGGGCTGGGGATATAGCTCAGTGGAATAAGCGCTTGCCTTGCAAGTGCAGGGTCCTGAGTTCAATCCCCAGTACCGGAAAAAAAAAAAAAAAAAAAAAAAAAAAAAAAAAAAAAAAAAAAAAAGAACAGAAGGAGCCTGGTAAAATATGTTTTTTGGAGAGATTATGGATATATTTAACATTTTCACAGAATGCTACATAAAGCTATAGTTATAATACATTTAAAAGATCAAGACAGTTATAGTGAGTTTTTGGGACAATAAAACATTCTGTCAGTCTCAAAACAACCAGGAGTAAGGACTGAGGATATGGCTCAGTGGCACGGCACCTGCCTAGCAATTCTGAGATCCTCAGTTCGATTCCTGATACTCACAAAAAAAGTCACTTAACTCTTTCAAATGCCCATCAACCAAGGAATGTATAAAAGAGATGTGGTATAAACATACCACATAACATAAACATTGTATAAACATACAATGGAGTACTACTCAGCTATAAAGAAGGATAAACTTGAGAGACTTTTATAGGTAACTGGATGTACTTTGAGGCCATAAAGTCTCACATGTGTAAACATCATATTGTCTCTCTAGCGTAAGAAGATGAAAGAGTAAATAAGGTCCAAAATGTCCAACAGATATTGGGAAATGGGAAGAAACTGTTCAAAAGGAAAGAGCAACTGGGATGGGGGAAAGGAAAAAAGAAGGAAGGGAAGAGGAAAAGTAAATGAACATATATATATATATATATATATATATATATACACGCATACCCACACAAGATGGCTAAGATAGTTACACTACTAATTTCTATTAGTTCCTTGAAAAGAAAGGTTTGTGCTCTATCGTTTGATCAATTTTTCATGCCTGTATCTTGTAATCTGAGCAACTACTTTGAAGATAACGATAAGCAACACGCTAACCATTATTACTTTTCTACTATCTCATTTTGAAATTTTGTATTGTTTTGTTTTTTCTCTTTAAAATAAAAAATATCTTTCAGAACACCTTATATTAAAAACAAAACTGCAGGAATAAAAGATAGCTCTACTTTTGCTATGTCGGGAAGATCAAAATAAGGGAACCCTGTTCAGATAAGCATAGCTGCCTGGGCTGGGGTGACACCTGCAGCTCCCCTGCCTTGCCCTCCTGGAGTGCTGGGGGTTATAGGTGCGCACACCACGCCCAGCTAGTCATGTCCCACAAGCTCTGGTATCTCTGAGCTTCTCACTGTACGCAGAAGGGAAATTTGCCAAGATTTATACAGCTCCAAATGGAGTTCTCTACCCAACTCCAGGCAAGAGGCCTGGATTCCCACACAACCTGAGCACAATTCAGGTTATTCAAGCACAAAACTGCTGAAATCCCTGGCAGAAATACTCACTCCGGCTTTCGTTTCTTGCCAACTTGCTGGGATAACTTTTGGTTGTTGGTACATATGGCTCAGGAGGTGGCAAATCAGAAATCGGATGGAAGTAAAATCTGCTTTCCCACTCATCTAGGGTAGAAACAAACAGTATGTTCAGCAAGAGACAACCTGCTACTGAGACTTACATAATGAGAGGCACAGAATGAAATGCAGAAGGAATTGCAGAAAACAGTTCTAGTTTTATGCCTAGTTTACAGAAAAGCTGGAAGTGCTACAAATGTCATTGACTGGCACACTGATAAAATGTACTGGCAAAATCAGAGTGATTTTTTTGTCCCCAGTGCCGCATATTGAATAGGAGTGATCAGGATCCGGCCAGTCGCTCGGGAGCTAGCGTGTTGGAGACCTTTCTCCCCCGAAGTGGGCCCTGGAGTGACCAGGACCACTCTGACAACACAGCAGTGGGAAGCGGCTTGGTGTCTGCAGACTGCTGAGGCTCTTCTCTATAGGCAACTTTTTAGAAATATAGGTAATAAGAAAGTAAGCTGCAAAAATGGTTCTTTCTAGTATTACAGACTCTCTGGAAAGTTAACCAAAATGAGCCTTACACAAAGAACAAGTCAGAGAAAAATGATCTGCCTTTCTGGAAACTGAGAGATCAGGTTGTTAGTTTTGACTTGAAGTCCTGGTAGACCCAAAGATTGGTTAGATCAGTGCAGTGCTGTGTGATGACAATCAGAGAACGAGAAACGTTAATTCTGTCCCATAGCCATGTAGCTACTACGTACCTTCCCCTGAGTTGTCTTGGAAGCCATTTCTAATGGATGTTGATGGTGGCGGTGGGGGTGGAGCCCCAGCACCAGGCCTGTCCGGAGGAAGAGGAGGCCTGGCCCCACTCCTGGGACTGTCTAGTCCACTCCTGGATGGCACCTGAGGGGTGGCAGGCAGGGCCCGATTTGTGCTGCCATTTCTGTTCACTGGCGGAGGCGGTGGGAGGGGCCCTGGGACGAGAGAAAGGAGGACATTACGAGCAATATACCATACAGCCCCTGCAGCCACTGTGGTCATCATTGGTGCGCAGCCACGGAGGGGTACTTGGCCTTCAACTAAGGAAAAAAGAGAGTTTCCAGGACATGAGAGATGACTGCACATGTAAACAGGAAATTGCACATGTGCACACGTTTATTTGTACAGCGAGTGCACAGATAGTTACATGGCTGAGTGCCTTAAGTTAGCACAGAGGCTGGAGATGGCACATGAAATTGAAAACAGGTGACAATCCCTTTATCTGTTTATACTAGCCACCATATAATTTTAAAAATATTTATAATCCTTTTAAAGAGCTATTGAACCTAATTATTGTGACACCATGCAAAAATTTTTTAAAAAGTAAGACAGTTATGAAGTTATTTTAAGCTTAAGAACTAAGTTCTTTGATGGCACCATCTTATTGTATAATTGTACACGCATGTTTCTGTGAAGCACATGAGCTGCTTCCAGGCAGAGTGACATCAGGAAATGAATGCATGTCATCCTGACAGCAGGAGGTCCCTCTTGGTTCATGCTCTCTGGGGAGGCAGACAAGCACGGGCACTGAAAAGCTGCTAATCAATATTGTAGATGAGGCGTGCATTCTGTCCCCAAGTAAGCTGCCGCCCGGCGGAACTTGGCCCCTGTCTACAACAGGTGTCAGGCAGTCACCTTTCTCAGAGTGCTGCTGCCAGGAGTAATATGCCAAAAACCAAGTTAAAAGTACTACAGAAGTACTAGAAACCATTAAAAAAAATGCAGTGGCATGGTATAACCGGAAAAGTTTTAGTTTCCAGAACAAAATGCAAAGTAAATTTAAAAAAAATACAAAAGAAATCTATCTTACTTTTCCTTTTCTCCATATGCAGATGTTATTTGGGTAGTGAGTTAAATTTAAAAAAAAAACTGGGGCATTTTCCCCTGTAAATCCCAGTGACCTTAATATTAGTCCTGATCTTCAGTAGTGAGCGCCACTGGTAACAAGTTGACGTTTCATGTAAACACGATGTGTTATGGCACCACAAATATAAACATTTTATTACCTACAGATTCAGAAGCTAATTCAAAGGCCTTAAATGGAACAACCTGCCCATTGCAGATTTGCCTGACAAGAGTCTTGGCTCAAACGCTTGAGAGGGTGGGAGCCACTGCTCAGCGTGGGGTGATGTCTCAAAGAGGCTGCAGTCACCCTGCAGTACTTTCTGCCCATCTGCTTATCACTGCCAGGGCCTTGGGAAGGAAGACTTGATTTATTGGTGGAAATGAGTCTCATATAGTTTGAGTTTAATGTCACTCATAACGTCACACCTGTCACTAAATGTTAACTAGACTTCCAACATTACAGGGTCTGCAGTATGGAACTTGATCAGCTTTATCTGATCTTTGTTTTTAAAGTAAATGTTCGTGTGCCTTACTCTCTAATCTCATGGACCCAGTTTCATACCCAGGCTAGCACATGCAGGCTTTCTATGTAGGTTTCTACCTCTTACTGGCAGGATAATAATAAGTATGATCATTTACTGAATAATGTAACTACAAGAAAAAAAGTAAAATAACCTCTATCCACACTCGTCTCAGTTAGTTTTACAATAACCCTGAGAAGTACAGGGCCAGCAGTCAAGGCCTCTGAGTTATTAGACGCTTAAAATATTCAAGTCAAGAAGCTAATGAAAAGGAGAGTTGGGATTTAATTTCAAAGCCATCAAATTCTAAAGCCCTAACAATGAAGCCAAAGCACATTTCAAAATATAGATGGCCCTTGATATGTAAATGTAGGAAAGTTCTAGAAGGCAGTTTGGCAGCAGCTATAAAATCCACAGTTTTGCTATGTATAATCTTTGCCCCAGAAATTCTGTCTCTAGTAATTCATTCAAAAGAAACACAGAGTTATGCACAAATACTTAGTAACCAACATGTGTCACTACATCATTTTCAACAGCACAAATCCAGAGTTGGCCATTATAACTGTGGGAGGGGACTCATTAAAGAGATGAAGTTACATTTGTAGGATCTAATATTAATGTTATGCAGCTGTTAAAAATTAGGTTGTAGAAGAACATTTACTCGTATCAGAAAATGTTAATATTGTGAAATAAAAGGCAAGTCACACAATATATTCAGTATGACACCAGTGATACAAATGTATGTGTCTGAATTTTAAACAGATTGAAAAGAGACATGAAACGTTAAAAAGATGTGTAAAAAGATATGCAAACATGTTATCATTGATGATTTCTGGAGAGTGATGGTAGGATTAAAATGATTTTTATTTTCTGTATGCTTCTCCCCATGAAACAGGTATGACTTATGTAGTCAAAGACTGACTACATGTTACATATCACTGCCTATAATATTTTAGGGAAGATTTAATATGCTCATCCATCCATCTGACAGTCATATGAAAAGGCCCTCAAGCACTTTGCGGGAAAATTCCTTATTGTTGGATGGAAAGAAATATGTCACATTTCATTCACCGTAATACCCAATCTCATTTGTTCACTCAAGAAATCTTAATGAGAGGCTACTGTATCTGTGGACTGGATTTAGTGGATTAGTAAGTTTTTAGTATTTGCAGTCCATTCTCCATGGCAAACTCCATAGTGGTTTGAAGGAGTGGTTCTCAAACTTTACTGTACATTACCGACACTGGGGAACCTTCAAATATCCTGACACCTACTCTGTATCCCAGACCAGTTCTCCATGGAAAGCAGCCGATCGAAGCCCTACTGCATGATCAAGTCTACAGACCACTGATTTAAACAATAGTGTTTATTAGGTTCCTAGGGTCAAAGGTCAGTGAACTTCCAAAGGAAAAATGCCCAATTTCCAGATATGAGGTATTCAAAGTGAGGTGGAATTTAAAAAGTAGATGGTTGTAGTAAGTCCATTAACAATGTCTACAAAGATAAATCTACTAGGAATGATTATAATTAGAGAAAGGGCTAATTCTATGGAATCCTCACATTTGATTTTATACTCTGAAAGTCCTTCCCTTAGATAAGTCTGTCAGCCTGTGCTGGGGCACAGATGGGCCTGTCACACGTAAAATAGCACGCAGCTTTTCCCCCCAGTGTTGGAGACGGAACTCCGGGGCCCATGCATGCTGGGCCAAGGGCTCTACCACTGAGCTACATCCCTGCACCAACCTACAAATTCTGAGTTTATGACTATGAGCATGTTTGTAAAGAGGTCTACAGACTATACCTTTGGTTCACTGAGATGTTCATGTACCTGAGGTGTTAACAAAGCTCAAAATGGACTTTTGAACATTCGTATTGAATAAGCAATGAAGTGGTCTCAAGTCCTGGCAAACAGAGAAGTTCATCTGCTCGGACCTAACTGCCTTCATGAGAGTCCTGGGCCCTCCTGCAGGAGATGAAAATTTATTTTCAACAAGGGCGGCTGAGCTGCGCATCAGGCAGCGCAGAGATGCAGAAGGCTCAGCCTCTTTGTTACTAACTTGCTTGTGAAGGGTTATCCGCTGGTTCCCTCTTAACATCGCAAACTGTAACACCAGAGGTTTAAGGGCGTCACAAGGACATCATACACCCACGGGCGGGAAGCAGTCTGCGGGTCCACTGCGCTTTCGTTTGTGCGCACATTGGCAGGCGGAGGGGTGAAACCGGGGACGCTGAGCGCCAGGGAGCCGCCTCGCCGTCCTTACCTGACCGGCCGGGTGGGTCCCTCACCGGAGGAGGGGGTCTCTCGTTGGGCGGGGGAGGCAGAGGGCCCGAGCGCCCCGCCGACGACAAGGACGGCGCGGACGAGGACGAGGTGAGGGACACGTTCCGCTGCGGGAGCCTCGGGATCTCGTCTGCGCCGCCGGGGCCGCCCGGGGGCAGGGGCGGCGGGCCGGGCCGGCCAGGCGGCAGCGGGGGCGGGGCCGGGGAGGCGGCGGGGGGCGCGGGCCGCGGCGCGGGGGGCCCCGCGGGCTTGCTGTTCGGCGCGGGCGGCGGCGGTCCGGCCTCCCGGTGCAGCGCCGGCCTGTTGCCCACGGGCGGCGGCGGCGGCGGCGCCTTGTCCTCCGCGGCGGCGCGGCCTGGGGTGGGCGGCAGGGGCGGCCGGCCGGAGAGGGGCGCGGGGGAGCCGGGGGGCGCCTGGCGCAGGGAGCCGCCCCCGAAGGCCGCGCCGCGGCTTCCTGGGAAGGGCGGCGGCGCGGGCCCGAGGCTGGGCTGCCTGGGGGCCGCGGGCACCGGGGGGGACCCCCGGCTGTGCAGACTCGACGGAACGAGTCTCGGTACCGGAGGGGGGAGGCTCTCGGGCTTCGAGCCCACGTCGGGCCGCGGCGGAGGCATTCGGTTCCGGGGAGGCTCCGGCGGGCCGCTGCGGTGGCCTGGAGAAGGCGCGGGAAACCTCCCCGCACCGCTGGGGGGCGAGAAGGGTTTGGCAGACGCAGATCTTCCTCCTGGCGGCAGAATAGGCGGTCGGCTTCCTCCAGCATCTACGGAACAGGCAAACAGAATCCTAATTAAAACCTTAGAAACCCTGAGGACCTCAGGGAGCTGGCTTACTGGAAGTCTCTTCCCAGAGTGCTTTAAAACATGGGTTATTGTGATTCATTTAAACCGAGTTGTGTGCGATCTTTCCTAAAGGCAGGGGAACAGATGCCAGCTGTGTTTCCCTGCTAATCCCAGGTTTTACAACCCATCCACTTTCCAAAAGATTCTGGAGAGATCCTTGGGCATAAAAGAGTGGAGAGAAACTGTCAGCGTTCTGAGAGGCTCCTGTTCGTTATGAGGGTCAGGAGCAAGATGGCCCAGGTAGATGGAATTTCTGCTAGTGATTTTCATCTATCTCCACTGCCAATCCTTGTCCCCTGGCCTTTGTACCTTTCAGGTTTGAAAAATAATTCAGCTACCTTAAGTGAAAAAATTGGTTTTTCAAATGACTTTCCATATGTTCACGCTTACCCAATCCCTTTGCAAAGAAGTGCCCAAGAGGTGGGGAGAATTTGCTGGAAGAGTCATGACTGACTGCATTAAGAAAGAACTAAGAAAGTAAAAAAGATACTTCTGGACAACGTTTGATTAAAAGAATCAACACCAGTGGAGGAAATTCACTTGTAAAGATGTAGGCAACTGTACAACGTTTTCCCTTCCCGGGTCCACTTCCAATTTGATACTGGTAGGAAGGAGCAATGCTATAGCTTCTCTGGTTGAGCCAAATTTGCCTCAACCAGTAAACTAATGTTCAGGGACAAACTAAAGGAGGAAATAAAAGACACACAAAATCTTACCCTCTTCCCAGTCCTTTGAAACCCAAGGTAAGTGCTTGAAAACATGGTTAGCCTTAAAATTCTGCCACTTCAATCACACGCTAATGAATTATTTATTGGGCACCTGCTGTTCAGCAGCCATTATTCTGGATCGGTGATGACAAACCTTTTAGAACTCTGTGGTAACATATAGCCTGCTGTAGCAGTGTGGCACAGGTTTGCCACCACTGTTCTAGATCCTCCAGAAGAGAAACTATAGAAACAAAACATCCTGCTCTCTTAAGTTTATATTCTAGGGAGGCGGGTAATAATAAGACAGTTGATAAATACTTTCAGATAGTTTTAGGTACTCAAACGAAACTAAAGAACTAAAGTAGGCTGATAAATCAGGCATGCTTGGAAAGGCCAGGACAGATGGGATGGCGGGGACAGCTCTTCCGAGGATATGACGCTCTACTGCGAGCTGACAAGAGGCTGCCCATTGGATGAGAAGGCAGATGGGCAACAGGTGCAGAGGCCTTCAGTTGGGCATAAACTTCAAGTTCATAAAAGCAGCGTGCGCACCCCGGGCACAGTGGGCATAGGAATTCACAATACTGGAAAGGAAGCCTGGTGGCCAGCCTAGTAGACCAGAAGAGTTCAGATTTTATTCCAGACACAGTAGGGAGCAACTATCAAATTTATTCAGCGGAATAACATGAACTCTAGAGAGAATTTATTTAAATATTAGCTCTAGGGAAAAAACAAAAGCTGTGTCCTCCTTGGCTCAGTGATGTAACTCTACGTCATCACTTTTGTGGTAAGCTGTATCTTGCAAGTTCAAATTACCACTGAGTTACCACTCACCTAACGAGGTCTTCTGCACAGCAATCTACACCTACTTCGATTCCGTCTTTCTTATTATTGTACTTTTACATTTTACCATGCCTTTTCACCTACTGCTAACGTACTGAACGTATGCATTTGTCAGCTGCCTCAACTTCTTTTGGTGGGTTTTAAATAACTAAATTTAAATTTAAACACAAATCTGGAAAGATAGGCTCTCTAATATTACTGGGCCCCTTTTGAGATTTTGATTACCCAGTGCTAAAATAAGTCAAAAAACCCTGAGGGGTCAGTGACTTTATTTTCAGAGCAATGTGAAAATTTCACACTTTTCCAGAGGACATTTTAAAAGATCACAGAAGTAGGAATAAAATTCTTCTAACATGAGGACAATTACACACTCCCCCCAAACAATTTCACGGTGAATTTGAGCTTCTGTAATAGTAAGGAGAGAGCCTTGTGTACTCTGCAGGGTTTTCATGCAGGCATGACCAGATTTAATTTCGCTCTACTTTCAGGTTCACAGAGGTCATTTGCATGGCTCCTTGCAGAGGACACAGGTTGAGCATCCCTAAATCTGAAAATCTAAAATACTCCCAAATCTGTAACTTTTTTTGTGTGTGAATGTGGAACTAAGATTCAAACCAATAACCTGCATGTGGGCGAGCACACTACCACTGAGCCACACCCTAACCCTCACATCTCACACTTTCTGAGTGCTGACGTGACACCAGTGGACAATTCCGTATCATGAAATCTGTTTCATGCACAAAATTATTAACAATATTGTATAAAATTACCTTCAAGGCTGTATGTATAAGCTCTATACAAAATATGACGAATTTTGTATTTACAATTAGGTGCTATTCCAGAGGTATCTCAATATGCATATGCAAATATTCCAAAATCTGGAATTCAAAATACTTCTGGTCTCAAGCATTTTGGGCAAGGGGTTCTCAGACTTAGAATTGTTGGCTCTGAAATATCAAGTGTCTGTCATGTGAAGGCCTTTCCGGATTTCCCAGTGTGTCTGAAAAGTGCCTTGCTAGTATTTTTGCTATGCTGGACAGCTGGGGCAGGCTGCCTCACAAAGAAAGCTGCACTTGCTAGGCTGCGGGGCAGAATTCTGGGGCGCCCAGTTCCATGTGCATCTTCCTTTTCTTCCCCTGTTAGTTCCCCCTTTAGAAAAGTACAGGAAAGGTCAGGTTTCCCCCAAGGACACGGGCAAATATTTCACAGCTCTATGGAGCTGCCTGATCCTGAATGATGAAAGAAAGAAGGAA
The DNA here is from genome assembly GCA_004027595.1 of Dinomys branickii. Taxonomy (NCBI): domain Eukaryota; kingdom Metazoa; phylum Chordata; class Mammalia; order Rodentia; family Dinomyidae; genus Dinomys; species Dinomys branickii. The sequence goes on along the minus strand of PVLD010009766.1, from coordinate 13,059 downwards.
GGAAAAAAGGGGGGAATGGAGAGAGGTAGGAAGGAAAGAAAGAAGGAAAAGCAAGCTAAGTAGTCTTCTTATAAAACAGGGATAGCATCTCAACAAATGTAAAATGTTCTAAAGGGCACAGAGCCTGGGTGGATCTGCCAAGCTTACAAACTGCTTCTTCTTCAGTCACTCAGAGAAAGAAACTTGGTACCGTTATCTCTACTGGCCGTGGATCTCAGCTTGGGCATTCCAGCCTGGAACAGTCCTCCCAAGCCAGGAGGTCCGCCCCCTCCAAAATTTCCACCACCACCGCTGCTTCCTCCTCCACTGCTGCCCCCTCCTCCGCCAAACCCGCTGCTTCCACCAAAGCCTCCACCACCTGCACCGGCTCCTTTGGGCTCTGCAAAAGGAAGAAAATACATGTAAGGAAGCACCCACCTGCGTACTGTGCCAGACCCAGCCCGAGGAAACGATGAGAGGATGGAGGCCAAACGTGGGCCTCTGGGGGACAGCTGGGATTTCTTCCCTCCGCTGCAGGGTTTTAGGTGTTTGCCTCACCCCCAGGCAGATCAGATGGGTTTTCTTTCCGCTGAGGCCGGGCCCAGCCCCATAGTGGAAGAAATAGTAAGAGGTGACGTTTTGCCCTCATGCCCTGCTTGACTGGCTGTCCTGTGTGTTGGCATCTGTTTGTCCTGTATCCCAAGATTCAGCAAACAAAAAGATCTGCAAAGGAAGTGTTCCGTGGGAGGGAGATGCAGCAAAGAGGAAGGAAAAGGGAACAGCAAAGAGAATAAAGGAGAAATACTAAAAAGAAGAAACTGAGAAGAAAATAAAATATCTCGCAGTTTACTCCTTAAAAATATCCAGTTTTTTTTTTTTTTTTTTGCGGTACTGGGGATTGAACTCGGGACTCTGCGCTTGCCAGGCAAGCGCTTATTCCACTGAGCTATATCCCCAGCCCCAAAAATATCCAGTATTGAAGTGTATTTTTTTCCTGTATTTTTCATTTTATGTTTTTTCTTGAAATTAAGAACAAATTCATCTGAGGATGGTGGCACACACTTGTAATCCCAGCACTCTGGGAGGCTGAGGCAGGAGGATAACAAGTTTGAGCGAAGTCTGGGAAACTTAGTGAGATACGGCCTTTAAAAAGTAAAAAGTGTGAAGACCCTGGGTTCAATCTCTAGTACCAAAAAAGGGAAAAATAAAATAATAAAAGAAAAGAACATAAAAATATCACTAACCTCTTTATTGTTAGCATTTTCCATGTCATCATTATTTGAAAACATGAGATTAAATAGGGCCATGTTATATTTTAAAACATTAATGTATTATAATTTAATGAACTACCTACTCATTTGATGGCCAGTTAGGTTGATTTTATTTTTTTAACATCATAAAGCCCAACAGGCTAAACAACCTTGAAAGTTTTGGCAAATTAAGAAGGCAGAAGATTTTATTTTGCTTTTATTTGCAAAAAATGGTGGAAGACTTTGAAATGGCAACCAAAAGGAAGAAAGAAAAAGAGTACTGAGCACCCTGTCTTGCTTTCTGAGTTATTCCCCACTACTTTGGAGCTATTTTGTGTTGTTTGAGATGAGATCTCACTGTGTAGTTCAGGCTGGCTTTGAACTCATAGCCATCCTCCTCCTTCAGTCTCCCCAGGGCTGAGGATTAAAGGCGTGTGCTACCAAGCCCGCTTTGTTTTTGTTTTGAGACAGTGTGTTTGTGTTGCCCAGATGGGGCTTGAACTCATAATCCTTCTGTCTCAGCTCCCAAGTGCTGCAGCTGCAGGTATGTGCCACCACTCTCAGCTGAGCTATTTTATAACTGTGAATTGTAGAAGACCACTAGTAACGCTAATTATATTTGTCTAACGAAATGCAAATTAAGTGGTTCTGTTCAATGGAATTGATCACTGACCTGTTTTGCACTTGTTTGCACCTGTTACTGACCTGTTTTGTAAGTTCATTTCAGCACTTGTATGTGTGGTACTTTGTACTCTATTTTCCTTTGAATTACTAACATCATACTGATTCCTTCATCAGTTAATGAGTTTTTTTTTTTTAACCCATGTACCAGTGACTGGGCTATGGCAGCTGCTGAGAAAACACAAATGCCATGCATACATCACAGGGTTGCTGTGGCCCATTGTACCTACCGGAGTGCCGTACCTGACCAACAGCCTCCAGCAACCACAGGGCGGTAGTTAATGAGTTAAATAACAGGCTAACGTGTTCATTTTATCTTTGTGTAAGAGCCATGATTATACCCTCTTTAAAAATTAATCGCTTAATTATTCATGTACATATGCTTATATCTGGATGATCCTCCAAGGCCTCAGGCACTTATAGGTGGGGCTTTGGGGAGGTGACTGGATCTTGGGTGTGTGGTGCTGGATCCGTCACCTGATGGGTTTATATACAGCTGGGTGTCATGTTGGAAAGCAAAGCCTGGTGGGAACATATGGGTCACTGTGTGAGTAGCCAGGAAGGAAATACATATCTATCCATCCCTCCTCTTCCCTCAGTGGCTGTCCAGTTCCTGACTGCCACGCCACGAACTGTTTCTCCTCTGCCATGACCCTCCACCATGCAACCCCACCCTGGAGCCAGCCAAGGAACCGAAAACTACAAACTGTGAACCAAAATAACCTTGCTTCCTTTAACTTGTGGGTGTCAGGTACTTTGTCCCAGCAACAAGAAACTAAGCTGCTATGTTTTTTTGTTTGTTTTTGAGACAGGGTCTCACTATGTAGTTCAGACTGGCCTTTAACTTACTATGTAGCCCAAACTGGCCTTGAACTCGCAGTGATCCTCCTGCCTCAGCCTTCCCAGTGCTGGGATTACAGGTGTGTGCCACCACATCTGGCTGTCTGTTTGTATTTGTAAGGTTAAATATTGTTTAAAGTTCCACCCCTCTAAAACTAGATTGAGTCTTTGAGTCAGTAAATTATATGTATAAATTAATCTGGGAGAACTGTATATTCACACTTCACACTGGAGAAATGTCATATTTTCTCCTATTTATTCATGTCTTCTGGATTTTTTTGGGAAAAGTTTTGAAGTTTTTAAACTATGAACACATTTTTGTTTGTCACAGTTGCGAAAAGGTTATTTTCCTGTTATGTTTTATAACTGGTTATTATTGGCATAGGAATTTCATTTGGTAAATAAGAAGCCACTCTACTGTACACTCTAAGTTAAAATTTACAAAAAAAAATATGACCTTGCATTTCCTGGTAGACATATGGTCTACACATCATAAAGCTTTTAAATCTCTCCTGTCAGAGGTGTGTACCCTCTGTTTTACACAAGTAATTACTCTGATGGATGTACTTCCATAATAATGTGAATTGTTGATGGTGCTAAAGGTAACTGTTTTGATTTCAATGAGATTGCTTCTAATATTAACCACTGCTTTAAAACAGGCTTTTAAAAAATGTTTACAGTAAGGAAGGACCCTTCTATTTTAGATTTTTTTTTTTTTAAAGGTAGAATGTAAACTCGAAAAACACAAAAACAATAAGGAAATACACACATTATGGGGAAGACAGTAGGGGATTGACAATGAATGCTGTTTACATAATATCATCTTCCTATCCGTTACTCAGTTATCTCAAAAACAATAAAGGAAATACACGATTATACAGAAGATAGTAGGGGATTAATATTGGCTGTTGTATTACATGTTATCTTCACATTTCTTACTCAGTTATAAACCAGTAAAACACATGAACGATAAAGGAAACACAGAATTATACACCAGACATTGGGGAATTAAAAATGGATGCTGTGTTACAAAATGACGTCTTCGCTTTTGTTACTCAGTTATACCAATGATGGCACATTCGATTAGTCATACAGTTTTCTCCACCTTCATCTCCATTGTTCTCCCACCCAATCAATCGTCTTCCCTCTGACAATAACTGTACTATTTTAGATTTTTAAAACTTTCTTATAGCCTGGAATTTTATCAAGTGCTGATTTATTATCTACTAATTTGACTATATGGTTTTTTCTTATTTGATCTGATGGGTAAAATTTCAATTTAGTATTAAAAAATAGGATAAACTTTGGGCTTGGTGAATTATTTTTATAACATGATTAGGTTTTGGGGGTTTTAAAGCATGGTATTCTCTCATCCATAATCTTAAGTTATCTGAGGTAGGTTTTCCTAATTTTGAAACTACTGTACTGACACTTGGTTTTGGATAATTCTTTGTTGTGGGTGGTTTGACCTGCTCTTTATAGAAGGACTGCATCTCTGTCTACTGCCCACTAGGTGTCCCCTACCCCACCAAAGCTGTGACAACTAAAAATGTCTTCAGGACTAGGGATGTAACTCAAGGGTAGGGCATTTGCCTAGTGTACATGAGGCTCTGGGTCTGATCCCCAGTGCTGCAAACAAACAAAACACACACACACACACACACACACACACACACACACACGGAAAAATATCACATGTCTCCTGGGAGGCACAAATCAACATAAAAAACACTTAGGAACAACTTTCGTTTTTGTGTGTGCTCTCTTTGCCAAATTTTGATACTAGATTATGACAGTTTCTTATACCTAACAGATAGCTTTCCATCTCTTCCTGTTTGGGAGGAATTTATACAACATTGGATTAGTTGTGTTATAGTAATAGAAAATAGAATAACCCAAAAAGCTAAAATTAAGAATAGCTAACTGGCTCCAGGTAATTTTGTATAAGCTGTAGGACTGCAAGGCAGGGCTGAAATTAACAGCTGTAATGCATTATCATGGGCACCATTTTGATATGGAGCCCAGGGTGGCTTCACATGCACGTATAAGACCATGGACAAACTTTGCCACTTGCAAAGAGCTTGTGATAGCTTTCTGTCCAGTGAAGTGCATGGGCCAATGCCATGCACTGGGCTCATCTTGTACATCTTGCTTCATTGAGGGAAGCTTTTTTTTGGTTCTCCAGGGTCTTGCTAAATTACACAGGCTGAGCCTAAGCTTAACAGTTTTCTTGCCTTAGCCTCCCAAGTAGCAGGGTTACAGGCATGTGCCCGCATGCCTCACAGAAGCAGTACACTTTTAAACATCACTGAACAGCTAGAGGGGGGAGGGACTACCATTGTTTCCTTATAATGGGAGAAACAGATCTTCAAGAATATAGTGAGTTCACTGGATTGAGGACTAGGCCCAGCCTGTCCAGTTTCCTTCAACGCTGGTAGGGAATTTACACTACCTCTCCAGAGCCCTAGGCTCCCTTCCGTAGTGGAGAGAGCTGCTGGACTCTTGTCCCACACTAGGGATTATAACTCAGAGGACTGTTGGACCGGAGCTTCCCAGATATAACTGACTGTGCTGGGTTCATCCCAGGGGAAATCCTGTGACAATGATGAATGTTTTGACTGAGAGGTCACACGGTTTCAAATCAAAACTCAAAAACCCCACCGTTCCTTTTTCTGAGTGGCATACTCCCATCTGCACCGCCTCGCCCGGTAGCAGAGCAGTGTTCAAAGACCTTATTTTAATCTTCCCCTTTTTCATTTCCTCCCCACACCCATCTTCCCCTGTAACTCTGATCCTTCTCCTTTCTCTACCCTTAGGTGCTTTTCCCAGTGATCCCCAACCACTACTTATCTACTTTGCTAAAATCCATCATCTTCATTCCCTTGTTTTAAAACTCCATGTGGTGACTTGCAGAAGGTCAGTGTATTTCCATGGAGTACAAGTGAGATCTAGGGTGAGTCTTGGTAATATCAGGAGGATAGTATAAAGGTCTACGAATGCGAAAGGCCCATCTCAAGGCCTGTATTAATGGATTCCAGTCATGGATAATCTTTCTCTTTCCTTTCTTTTTTTTTTTTTTTTTTTTTTTTTTTTTAAGACAAGTTCTTAAAAAAAAAAAAAAAGAAGACAAGGTCTTGCCATGCAGTTCAGGCTGGCCTTGAGGTCACTTTGTAGCCCAGGCTGGTTTCAAACTTCCCACAATCCTCCTGCCTCAGCCTCCTGAGTGCTGGGATTACAGATGTGCACCACCATGCCTGGCCCATCCTTTATTCTGCTGAAAATGCTAATAAGTAGCCTTGTGTTATGGGTATTGTTTGTTTATATATACCCTGCCCTGCAGAAAGTTATTTCAGGCTCAAATGGGTGGATAAGAAAAAAGTGTGATCTCATTTCCTTTCTCTCAAAATGTCTACTAATCCCATCTTATACTTAAATTACACTGTCAGACAACAAAGTACTTGTACAAGCTCATTTGAAGTTCACAACAAACTTGTGATGTCAATAGAACAGGTGTCCATCTCCACTTCACACATGAGACTTGGAGATGGTACACAATCTATGTGCCCACATCACCTGATCCCATGGCAAGAGCACGTTCCATGTTTCATGCCCATCTCATCTGTGGCGCCAGGAGCAATGGGTTAAACTACAGAAAAATGTTGTGAATAATTCAGAGAATTGCTGCTGTGTATGTGTTGGACAAAGAATTATTATACTGGCTTCCTGCTGCATTAGGGGGGAACCCAAGCCAAAGCAGTGGCCGGCAGTGAGTGGAACAATCCCTTATTTTGCTAGCTTTGCAGCTGTTGTTAACAACAAAAAAAAAAAACAACTTTTTTGGGGAGGAGGTGTAGAGTTGGTTGTTAGGCCGTAAACCATCCATCTCCATGGGAGGTAGCTTTTCACTTACTGTCCAGTATCGGTGCACTTCTGTCATTGGTGACTGTCTTCTTTAGTTTCTTCCCTTTGCTGATGTCAGACAGAAGAGCATTTCTCCCAGCCTGCTCTGATTTATTCAAGGTAGGCTTCTCTGTATTGGCCTGAAAGGAAACCACACAAACTTGTTGGCAGCTCCTGGATTAAAACTATGCACTATACTATTCAGCAGGACAGGCAGGTACTGGAAGTTTACTATTAAGCTTCTTAGAGAGATAGGCTATAAATCCTCCACAAGTTTTGGACTCTGTATTATGCCTTTTATGACCTACACATTTGAGAGCAGATGCAGCAGTAAATTGCATTCATTTTCAAGGCAGGAAGTCAGCTTCTGCTAAAAGTCTCTGAAAATTCAGACCACAATCTGCCTGTAATTAGTAGAGCCAAGGTGAGGGCTGATGGCTAAACATGACAAGAGTCTGTCGTCCCAGGGTTCTGCAGGACACTTTAGGCCTCATTCTCCAGGGTGTATCCTGAAGGATGAGATACCTTTCCCATCGTGTGAAACTAACCTGGTGCAAGGAAAAAGACTTTCTAATAAATAATAGTAGGTTTAAAAACTCACTGAAATTTCTGAAAACAACTTCTTAGTACTTTAACAAAGACGCTTAATATTTAAGTGAGATTTATTGAGGTATAATTTACATATGTTGAAATAATCCTTTGAGGTTAAGGTTTTGCGAGTTTTGACAAACATACGCAGTTGTGTAACCACACCATAATCAAAACACAGAACATTTTCATTATTATGTCAAGTCCCCTGGAGTCCCTTTGGCCTACTTGTTTCTGATGTTTAATCCATTTGAAAATGTAGCTCAGAGAACCTACAGAGTAGAAAAGAGTACTGCTTTAAGACGTCTGGGTATGTTCCTGTACTTCCAGAGTTCCTGGAACTCAATCTTGTCTCTTCAGGGTCATTTAGGAGCAGAGACACTAAGAGTCCAGCATGTGGATGTGGAAATAAGCATCTGCCTGTGGCTGCACCCTGGAAACTGTCCTGGCCTCGTCTGGGCCCAGGGAGGTCCTTCCAGCAGACCTGAGAGTCCTCCTAGGCTGGCCCCAGCCCTCCTGGGCGGAATGTGCTTACAGATGGGCCAGCAAGGGCCACAAGAGGTAAAGGTGGAGAAGGGTGTGACTTGCATCTCATCCACCCTCCTGTTATTAAATTAGAGAGCTCAGAAAACCCCTGAAGTAGGCCACGTGGACTCACTGTATGTTACCTTGGAAGTGTTTTAAAAGAATTACACTATAAAAGGTTAGTTGCTCACGATCATGACAATAATGTAGCCTTTACACTAGGCCCAGCACCGTTTTCAGCACCTTATGTGTATTATTTCATTCAGTCCTCATCAGCTGTGAGTTGTTATTTCCACTTTCCAGACAAGGAAACTGGGGCATAGGGAGATTATATCGTTTGCCTCGTGCCAGTGAATAAGAGGAGGGGCTGGGATCAAACCCTGACAGTCTGACTCCAGGGCCTTCTCTGTGAGCGCCCAGAAGGGTGAACGAGGGCTCCATCAGCACCCAGCACGGCCCGGAAGCAGCCTCTTCGGAGCTTCTCAGCTGTCCTTCGGAAGTGCCCTGCATATGACCTTGCATTTGTTAGTGGTTTATCTTGTACTGCTCTGACACTTGTTTTTTTCTGATCAACAACATACCTTAGGTATCCTGGAAAGAGCTTTAAATTTACCTTCTGTCTTCATTTTAAGAACGAACGTGAACTAAGGTTTAGGGAGGTTAACTGAAATGCCACACTGGAGTGCTAACAATTTGGTGGTCAACAATGTTCAGTGGCTTCCTGTTCGGCTTCAAAATTTATTCTGATATCTGACTTCCTTGAGTGTTAGTCTCTCTCATGTGACAGAGCAGAGCCCTTAACTGCACCACTGCACTCGGCAGTGGCCCTTGATAGCCACCAAAGCTCTTTCCCCTTTTCTCCTCTCTATATCCTGTTTCTCCAGGGTCTTGCTTTGAATTAGGTACCAAAGGATAGAGATTGGTTGACAGTATAAACAAGGGTTCCTCAAACTTTAATCACCCTCATGCAATATTCTAATGTCACCTGTGTTACTATTTAGTATTTTTACCAAGCCCACTCAATATATTATTTATGACACTATTTTTCAATGAGCGTATTAAATTAACTGACTGCTAAACCCTGAATTGGATGCTTTAATCATCATTGTAGAACACATATTAAAATGAATACATAAATATTAAAATTCAAAAAAATCAATCTATTACTATTCAGCAGGGCTATACAACTCACATTTTGGGAGAAACAGAAACCAATTTTGCCATGGCAGCCAGATCAGAACTCCATGCAAAAGACCAGCTTTAAAAAACTTTTTTCAATACATAATAGACTGCAAAATAACAATGAATTTTGTAATGTAAAAAGGGCTGGGGATGTAGCTCAATGGTAAAGCATTTTCCCTGCATATGTGTGGCCCTGATTCAATCCTCAGCATGGCTGAATGAATGAATGAATATGACTCTCTCCCCCCAAGCCTCAGTTTCCTTACATGAAAGTGAAGGGAGCACCAGTGTGAAGCTTCTGAGTAGTGCGGGCATCAGGTGCAGGGGAGGCCCTGGGAAAGGAGCGTGTCTTGGAGTCATTTCATACTGCGTGTGACTCCCCGAACAGGGTTCACTAACTTTCCCACAGGCCTCTGGAGGACCAGATGACTGCAGTGAAGAAATTCCCCTGGGCAGTAAACATTTAACTGTGAGGACAGACTAAAAGGGGCAGGTGCATGTAGGTGGGAAGGATGCTGGGGGTAGGGGTGATAGTTCAGAAACAGTGAGAAAAAAGGGGAGAGGGCAAAGAAACAGAAAGCAGAATGGATGACACACACTGAACGCACTGGACGCAGTGACCTGGATTCCCGACTGTCCGCCCAGGAGTGAAAGGCTCCCTGCTGAGTGGACACAGTACATGCTGGCCTCAGAACGGCTCCTGCAAGTTTCCCTTGATGGGCACATGGAAGGAAACCTAAGGAGCCCCACTTCGTGTTCACACAGTGCACGGTGCAGACGTTAACCAAACAAATCTTTCATGGTGTTTAGACTCTCAAGGTGTCAGGGGCTGGCTTACTGTGAGCCCTGGCAAAGCCTGCTCTTCCACACCTGTGCCAGAATGCACACACACTCAAAAGGCACACCTGCATGCCAGATTTGGACTTCTTTTGGCTTGCAATAGGCATAGAAAGTGGAGGCACTCACCAGTGCAAATGTGGGTGGCGGTGGGGGCGCCGGTGGGGGAGGGACAGGCATCTTGGATGGTTATACTTTCAACAGTCTTGCTGATAAATCTGTAAAGACAAAACACAGCATCCTGGTCACTTTCTCATCGCTAAGACTCAGTACTCAACACCAACAAATTAAAGGAGGGGTTTCCACTGACTCATGTTTTTTTAAAAAGTTTCAGTATGTAGTTGGCTGGTTCCAGGGCAGAAGCAGAATGGGGAAGGCCCCACTGCAGAGGAAAGCTGCTCACCTCCTTGCTGCTGGGAAGCAGAAAACAAAGGAAGGGGCTGGGAAGGGAAATATATTCTTCTAGGCTATGTCCCAATAACCAGCCTCTTCTGACCAGAACCCCCTTAGTAACAGCAAGTCACCCTTACACTCCCATAATCCAGGCTCCTTCCAAAGCCTGGACGCACATGGAGCTCCTGGGAGGGACAGCTAGATTTAAACCATAACGTTCTGCCCCCAGCCGCTAAAATTCACGCACATCTCTGTATGCAAACTGCATTTAACAGCTGCCAAAGTCTTAACAGTTCAGCACTGCTTCAAAGTCCAAGTTCAAATTTCCTCTGAGACTTAACACAAACTTAGCTGTAAGCACCTGTAAAAATCAAAAAGAAGTTAAACACTGCTGACACACAATGGCACAGGGTAAACATTCCCATTCCAAAAAGGAGGAGCGGGGCTAGGAAGAAATGAGACCAGAGCAAAAACTGAAACCCAGCAGGGCAAACGTTAAATCCTGTAATTCCATGTTCAGCACCGTGGGCAAGTTACGGTGAGACGAGAACTCCAAAGGACCTGGGTGGCCCTGCCCCTACAGCACGGCTGGTTCAGCTGCCAGGGCCTCTGCCTTGTTCCCTGCCTGCTCTTTACCTCAGCTGAGGCCCACAGGCCTGGCACTTCCAATATACCGGGGTCCCCCGTGCACTTTTGGCAGTCATGTACTAGACTCTTTAGTAATACTCTTTTCTGTTCTTCCTGCTTTTTCACAAGTGACAGCCTGACTTATGGTCAACTTTTTACAGGGATGGAATTGCCTTTTTCTCCCTCACTTCTCAGATGAAATTATTGTCTGGAAGGTCCCTGGCAGGTGAGCCTCTGAGCCATGGTGTTTGAAAAGACTGTAAGCCAAATCCAGGGCTGTGCTGCTCAGTTCCACTCCACCACAGCAGGTCACAGCAGAATGAGATGGCCCTGCGCCTGTGGCCTGTTAAGTAGAGGGTTTCATGCAACTACTAGAAGTATATCCTAGCCATGTCTGATGGAAAACAAGTGCTCTTCAAGTGGTTCCTCCTCACTCATCCCCAAGACAAAATCCTTTCTGCTCTCTCCTGCTCAGCACCCCCCAGCTCGTTTCATTAAAATCTGAGATTCACTGTTGAACAATTTGAGCCTTGAACTGGGGACAGCCTGAAACACTGGTCACCAGAGTGCAATTTCTATGTAACATGTGCCCCAAATCTCAAACAGCAGAATTATTTTTCGTTTGTTCTCAATAGTCTCCTAATTGCAGAAAACTACTTTTTAGAACTTAAAATATTTAGCTCAAGCACCAAAAGTTAAGGTGGAAAATATATGCCCTGGAATAAACGCTTTCTATTGAAAGAACGCTAGATGGCTATCTTTCTGCGAACAGAAATGGAAGGGAAAAGCTAAGAGGACATTGCTACACATATCACAGTTACTGGAGAACAAGAATTAAGATAGTCAAAACAGTTCCATTCCAAAGTGGGCTGTCAAAACACAAATAGAATTTTAAAACATTCCACCACTGTAACAGCAGCTATCACTTCCAGAGAATCAACTGGATCAGGTGTGTTACTCGTACTGTCACTGAGGCCTGAGCACTCAGGCTGGCACAACTGTGTTGAAGACAGTGAGCCTTGGAGAAAGTGAGTCACGCACCAACAGGGCCATGGCAATTCCTTTGAATCTTGTCCTCTTGGTCCCTGCTCTTCCACTAGAGCACAATGCCTGGCTCCCTGTTTTTTCAAGCTTTCTCAGGGAGGCTAACTAGTGCTACTAACTAGGCTGGACTCCTTAAATAAATGACTTCAAATCTGTCCTTTAAATTGGTCTTTCCTGCATGTCAACAACCCATCCCCCATGGAGCCAACTGGGCACTGTGAGTGGGGTTATGTGCCCCCTGTGTAGGGGCCTCTCCAGCTGCAAAGGACCTTCAGAGGCCTTGGAGCTGGACGTCTCCCAGCACCAGGAGCTGAATGTAGGTCTCACTGTGAAAGGGGCTGGAGCCAAGTCAGTGGAGACGGCAGCTTGTCAAGGCAGGGGTAGCCTGGTCTGCCTGGCAGGCCCGAGTGGTGGGCTCCGAGGCACAGTCGTCCGTGTGTCTGGTGAATGCGATGTCCCTCAAGACTCTATCTTGTTTGATTCTATGTTCACCAACCACCCTTCTGCCACCCTGCTATCTCTGTACCTAGGAAGGAGTAGATTCTGGTCAACTAACAGGAATCCCCTGTGGCCTTGTGTCTCATGGGTCAGTCTCTGGTTTCAAAGATAAAACTGAACTACTTCTGTCCTGCACATCTCAGTGGCCACAGTGGAATGGGGACCCTTTCAGGGGACTGGGCCCTGCAAGGCCTTGTTAATTATTCTGCATCTTTCTACTGTTGCTGTTTTAGTACTGCCTGTCCTCTGCCTGGCAGAGTAAATAAACTGGATCACAACTCAAGGGGAACTGCTGATTTTGTGATCTAGATGGCTAGTGGGGAAGAGACAGCAATGGTCTTGGTTGGGGACAGAGCCAGTCCCAACATCATGGCCAGTACAGAAACACGCAGGCAAAATCAAGGCCTGGGAATAAGAAGCTAACAAAGCCTTCAGGGTCTTGAAAGAAGCAGGACTTCCCACTCTGGCCAAATTAGATAAATGGGGGGGCGCGGATCTGCGGGTGAGCACTCTTTCTTTTTTTTTTTTTTTTAACCATTGATAGATTTTATTTTCTTGTGTAAGAACCCTTATGTTGTAGCTACTGCTGGAGCTTGAGTCCTCTGGACAGAGACTCTGGTGTGGGTTTTCACAAGATGGTCGGTGAATTCCTGATAGGGAGACTTGGTGAACACAGTCTCTTTCCAAAGGTCAGGGGTCAGGTAGCTATAGGTCT
>PVLD010009765.1:16296-74978 GCA_004027595.1 Dinomys branickii | reverse complement strand
GTCTGACTAAATTTGCATGTCTATATATGGGTCCATACATCTACAATTCGAAGATATCAATGGATAAAGCAACAACTACTGTTGAGACCATATCACCTTGTCTATAGATTAGTTGTGATTGTACTATTTTCTATGATAATGGGTGTCTGTTTGTCAATATGTTTTTGTACTTTTATGTTTCTAAAATAAAAAAAAATAATAATAATAGAACTAAGCCAAATGTGTGAACAAATGGACTTAGTAGACATTTACAGAATATTCCACCCAACAACATTAGAATACATATTCTTCTCAACTGCACATGGGACATTCTCCAAAATAGAGACCATATATTAGCACATAGAATATGCTCAAGTAAATGCTTAAAGAAATGAAACTACCCCATGCATACTATCAGACCACAGTGTAATGAAATTGGAAATTAATGACAAAAGGAACTGGAAAAATTCAATAAACACAAGGGAATTAAATAACATACTCCTGAGCAACCAATAGGTAACAGATGAAATTAAAGAATAAATTAAACAATATTTACAATCAAATGGAAATGCAGATAAAAACTACCACAACCTGTGGCATGCAATGAAAGCAGTCCTCAGAGGGAAAATTATGCTAATGGAATCTTACATCAGGAAAACAGAATAAACACAAATAAACAACGTTATGCTGTACCTCAAACTTCTAGAAAAATAAGAGCAAGTCAAGCCTAAAGCACAACAAAGGGAGGAAATTATAAAGATCAGACCAGAAATTAATGTAATTGAAATTTAAAAATTCAAGGAATTAGTGAATCAAGAGTTGGTTCTTTGTCAAGACAAGGATGTCCACTATCACCACTCCTATTCAACATAGCTCTGGAAGCACTAGCCAGAGCAATTAGACAAGAGTGAGAAATAAAAGGAATAAGGATAAGATAGGAAGAAGTAAAATTATCACTCTTTGCAGATGACATGATACTGTACATGGAAGACCACCAAAACTCTGCTGAAAGACTCCTTGAAATAATCAACAAATTCAGTAGTGTAGCTGGAAACAAAGTCAATTCTCAAAAATCAATAGCATTCCTAACAACAAACTGACAGGGAGAGAAATTAAGGAAACCATACCTTTCAAGTTAACATCTAAAAAATTGGTATATTTAGGAATCAATCTAAAAAAAGAAGTGAAAGATCTATTCAAGGAAGGAAAACTAGAGTACCCTGAAAAAAGAGATTGAAGAGGACTTCAGTAAATGGAAAAATATTCCTTGCTCATGGATAGGAATAACCAACATTGTGAAAATGGCCATACTACCAAAATTGGTGTACACATTCAATGCAATTCCCATTAAAATATCACTAGCATATCTCACAGATCTAGAGAAAACGTTCCTTAAATTCATCTGGAACCAGAAGAGACCCAGAATAGCAAAAGCAATCCTGAGCGACAAAGATAAGTCAGGTAGAACCACATTCGCTGACCTGAAATTATACTACAAAGCTACTGTAATAAAATCAGCATGATACTGGCTAAAAAACAGACCTTAGGATCAATGGAACAGACTGGGAGATGCAAGCACAAACACAAACACACTCAGCCACCTAATCTTTGACAAAGGGGCCAAACAAGCTCACTGGGAGAAAGATAGCCTCTTTAATATATGGTGCTGGAGGGCTGGGAATGTAGCTCAGTGGCACAGTACCTGCCTGGCAAGCACAAGGTCCTGAGCTCAATTCCCGGGACCAAAATATCATAATAATATATGGTGCTGGAAAGATTGGCTTGCCACTCGCCAAACTCTGAAAATAGAACCAAGTCTATCACCATGCACCAAAGTCAAGTCAAAATGGATCACAGATCTCAATATTAAAACAGAAACACTAAATCTATTGGAAGAGATATTAGGTATAAGTTTTGAATACATAGGAGTAGGCAGAGAGTTCATGAACAGAAACCAAACCACAAGGAAAATACTTCAAAGCCTCATCTTACTGAAAAGTTTTTGCACATCTAAATAAATCACCAGCAGAGTATTAAAAAAAAAAACCCACAAATTGGGAAAAAAATTTAGCTGGCTGTCCCTTGGACAAAGGTCTTCTATCTATAACATATAAAGAATTAAAAAGCATCTACCTCCCCAAATTCAAAGACCCAATCCTAAAATGAGCATCTGAGATGAATACACACTTCTCAGATAAAGAAATACAAAAGGCAAATAAATGCATGAGAAAATGTTCAACATCATTAGTCATTCGAGAAATGCAAGTTAAAACAACGTTGAGGTTTCATCTCATCCCAGTAAGAATGGCTAACATTAAGAAATCAACCAATAACAAATGCTGACAAGAAATAGGAACTTTTCTCCACTGCTGGTAGGAATGCAGACTGGTGAAACCACTGTGGAAATCGATTTGGAGATTTCTCAGCAAATTAGGCCTAGAGGTCCCATTCAACCCAGCTATTCCCCTTCTGGGTATTTTTCCAGAAGATCTGAAAACATCATATCACAGCTATATATGTGCACCCATGTTTATAGCAGTGCAATTTGTAACAGCTAAATCATGGAAGCAACACAAATGTCCATGCACTGAGGATTGAATAAAAAAAGTGACATTTTAATATAATGGACTATTACTCAGCTATAAAGAAAGACAAACTTGAGGCTTTTACAGGTAAATGGTCACAACTAGAGACCATACTCACAAGTGAAATAAATCAGATATGCACGTGTAAGCAACATATTGAATCACTAGTATAAGAACCTGAAAATGTGAATAAAAATGAGGAGGTATCATAGACATTGTGAAATGAAAGGAAACTGCTCAAAAGTAAAGAGCAACTGGAATGAGGGAAAAGAGTAAAGGAAGAAAGGGATAATTATGTATATATGTATATGCATGATAGCTAACACAGTTGTACTACCGACTTTTGTCGCTGTATTGTAAGGAACAGTTAATGATTAGTTGTTTGATCAATCTTGCATGTATATATCTGTTTCCTTGAGTATACACTTTGAAGTTATCAATATGTAATATAACAATCACTGTTAATTCCCTGTCACCTTGTCTGTGTTTCAGTTTTGCTTGTACTGTTCTTGTGCTATTTTGTAAATGGCTGTCTGTTAATGTTTTGTTTTTTTACTTTTAAAAAAGAGAAAGAGTTGGTTCTTTGAAATAAATAAATAAAATTCATAAACCCCTAGCCAACCTTATCAAAAAAGGAAAGAAAAAGCTCAAACCAGCCCAATAAGGAATGAAAAGAGTGAATCACTAGAGATCCTGTAGAAATTCAGATCATCAATGCTTACTTTGAAAATCTTTACTCTCATAATATGGAAAACACAAAAGAAATGCACAGATTCCTCCATACATATGAGTTACCAAAACTGAATCAAAAACATATAAAAATGCTAAATAACCCAATATCAGACAATGAAATTTTAAAAACTTACCAAAAAAGAAAAGTCTAAGTTCTGGTGGATTCACAGCTGAATTCTATAAGAAATTTAGAGAAGATTTAATTCCAATTCTTCTCAAACTCCTTAATGAAGTACAAAGTGAGCAATTTCCCAAACTCATTGCTGGAGTCCAGTATTATCCTATACCAAAACCACAGAAAGAGCCAACCTAAAAAGAAAGCTATAGACCAATCTCCCTAACAAACATAGATGCAAAAATTCTCAATAAAATATTAGGTAATGGAATGCAGCAAAACATCAAGAAGATAATACATGATGACTGAGTGGGATTCATCTCAGGAATACAAGGATGAGTCAATATACACAAATTAATAAATGCAATACATCATATCACCACATCCAAGGACAAGAATCACATGATCATCTCAACAGATGAAGAAAAATCCTCTGATAAAGTCCAACACTTATTCATGATAAAAAACCCTACAGAAAATTCGAATAGATGGACTTTACCTCAATCTGATAAAAACCATCTATGACAAACCAATAGCCAACATCATACTAAATGGACAAAAGCTGAAATACTTCACATTAAAATCAGGAACAAGACAAGCATGTCCACTGTCACACTCTTATTTAACATAGTTCTGGAAATACGAGCCAGATCAATTAGACAAGACACAGAAATAAAAGGAATAAGAATATGAAAGGAAGAAATGAAATTATTATTATTCACAGAAGATGTAATGATATACATGGAAGACCAAAAATCCACCAACAGACTCCTAGAATTAATAGCAATTCAGTAGCAGAGTTAGATACAGTCAACACTCAAAACTCAAAAGCATTTCTATACAAAAACAACAAATACACTGAGAGAGGAATTAGGGAAACCACACTTTTCACAATAACATCCAAAAGTTGAAATATTTAGGAACCAATTTACCAAAACAAATAAAATATCTATGGAGTAAAAATTAGAGAACTCTGAAAAAAGAGATCAAAGAGGATTTCATAAAATGGAAAGATATTCCTTGCTCATGGATAGGAAAAATCAACACTGTGAAAATGGTCATACTCCCCAAACTGTTATACAGATTGAATAAAATCTTGATCAAGATACCATTAGTTTACCACACATATCTAGAGAAAACCTTCCTAAAATTCATCTGAAACCAGAAGAGACCCAGAACAGTGAAAGCAATCCTGGGCAACAACGGAAAGACAAGAGGTATCACAATCCCTGACTTGCAATTATACTACCAAGCTACTGTGATAAAATCAGCATGGTATTGGCAAAAATAAAACAAACCTGAAGATCAATGAAACAGACTACAATGTGCAGCCATAACCACAGACACACTCAGCGACCTTATCTTTGACAAAGGGGCCAAAAACGTTCACTGAAAGAAAGAGGGCCTCTAATATACAGTGCTGGTAAAACTGACTCACCACATGCTGAACACTAAAGTTAGACTCCTTTCTATCACCATGCACCAAACTAGAGTCAAAATGGCTTAAAGATCTAAATATGAAAACAGAAACACTAAATCTACTGGAAGGGAAAGTAGATTGAAAACTTGAAGACCTAGAGGTAATCAGAGATTTCATGAACAAAAACCAAACTGCATAGGAAATACTTCAAAGAATCAACAACTGGGATCTCATTGAAAAGTTTTTGCACAGCAAAAGAAATCATCAAAACCCATGAATTGGGAAAAAAGTTTTAGCCAAGTGTCCCTCAGACAAAGGACTCCTATCTAGAACATATGAAGAATATAAGAAAACAGGACCCCAAAATTCAAAGGCCCAATCCAAAATTGGGCATTTGAGATGAATACACACTTCTCAGATGAAGAATGTTCAATATCATTAGTCATTCAAACAGTGCAAATTAGCTGGGCATGGTGGCGCACACCTATAATCCCAGCTCAGGCAGGAGAATCGTTGCAAGTTCGAGGCCAGCCTGGGGTACAAAATGAGCTCAAGTCCAGCCTGAACTGCATAATGAGATCCTATCTCAAAAAGACAAAAGTAAATAAATAAATAAAATAAAATACAAATTAAAACAATACTGAGATTCCATCTCACCCCAGAAAGAATGGCTACCATTAAGAAATAAACCAATAACAAATGCTGGCGAGGCTGTAGGGGAAA
Source organism: Dinomys branickii (assembly GCA_004027595.1). Classification (NCBI taxonomy): domain Eukaryota; kingdom Metazoa; phylum Chordata; class Mammalia; order Rodentia; family Dinomyidae; genus Dinomys; species Dinomys branickii. Next base: position 69,424 of record PVLD010009765.1, on the reverse strand, counting down.
AGGAACTCTTCTCCACTGCTGGTGGGAGTGTAGACTGCTGAAACCACTTTGGAAATCAGTCTGGAGATTCCTCAGTGAACTAGGATTAGAGGTCCCATTCAAGCCAGCTATTCCCCTCCTGGGTATTTTTCCAGAACTGAAAACATGCTAAATAACCTCACATCAGTGAATGTATTGAAAAGGTATCTGAAAACTTTCCAACAAAGAAAAGCCCAGGTCCTGACAGATTCACTGTCAAATTCTACAAAAAGTTTAGGAAGAATTAGTTACTAATTTAGAAACTCTTTCATGAAAGTTTTCACTTCAAAATCAATCCTGGAAGCAAGTGTTACCCTGATACCAAAAAGACTCAGCCAAAGAAAGAAGGACCCAAGCAAGAAAGAAAACTAAAAGCCAGTTTCCCTTTAAACATAGTTGTAGAAATCCTCAATAAGATGCTGGTAAACATAATGCAGCAAATCATAAAGAAGATTATACACCATGATCAAGTAGAATTCTTTCTAGGTATGAAGGGATGGTCCATCATATGCAAATCAATAAATGTAATATACCATGTTTTAACCACATGATCATCTCAACAGATGTAGAAAAAGCATTCAACAAAGTCCAGCACCCATTCATGGTAAAAGACACACAGAAAATGGAAATAGGTGATCTTTACCTCAATTTGATAAAGCCATCTATGACAAACCAATAGCTAACAATATATTAAATGGTCAAAAACTGAAACTTTTCACTCTAACAAGGACAAGATAAGGATGCCCACAGTCACCATTCCTGTTCAAAATAATTCTGGAAACATTAACCAGAGCAATTATATAAGGGAAAGAAATAAATGAAATAAGGATAAGAAAGAACGAAGTTAAATTATCATTATTTGCAGATGATATGACATTCTATTTTTTTTTTTTTTTTTTTTTGGTACTGGGGATTGAACTCAGGACCCTGCACCTGCTAGGCAGGCGCTTATTCCACTGAGCTATATCCCCAGGCCAATACGACATTCTACATGAAAGACCCCCAAAACTCCACCAAAGACTTGTACATTTAATAAGAAAGTTCAATAGCATAGTATAGCTGGATAAAAAGTCAACATTCAAAAATCAATAGCATTCCTTTACACAAACAACAAATTCACTGGGATAGAAATTAGGGAAATTACACTTTTCACAATAGCTTCCAAAGAATGAAAATACTTAGGAATCAATCTAACAAAGGAAGTAGACTATCTATACATTGAAAATTATAGTATTCTGAAAAAGGAGATAGAAGAGGACATGAGCAAATGGAAAGGGATCCCTTGCTAATGGATAGGAAGACCCATCATAGCGAAAATGGCCGTACTCCCCAAATTTTTATAGGCATTTTTCCATACAAGAAGCAATGAATAAAACTTAGTAACACTGCTTGATAAGTTTCAACTTGTACAGAGTAGTCGATGGGTTTTGAGGTATAATTTAGATGAGGTGTGTTTTAAATTATGCCATAGATCATGGATCACAAACAACACATTAAGATGAAATTTTGTTTCAAACATTTTTAAAGTGCTAAAGGAACATATAAAATGTTGAAATTAGTTTACAGTGATGCCTTCATGACCTGGAGGACAGTTTACACATTCTTTGAACAATTTTGAAGTAGTTGTGAATCATGTGACAGATAAGGAGAGATTGGCACTTGATTCAACATTAAAAAAAAAAGAATTTTGAAAAAGTAAGCAAAATTATTCAGTCAAACAAGGATTGACTATTATTGGAATTTCTCAGATTCTGAATATCTCTTATGACTCTGTTCAAAACATTTTAACAGATTTAAACATGAGGAAAGTAACTACAAAATATGTTCCATGTGTTTTGGCTATGAAACAAAAGCAACAGTGTTTGTCAGTTTCACTGGAGTTGTGTGATTCTGCAGCTTGAGATTGTAGCTCTTTAAAAACTGTCATCGTGGCTAGTGAAACTTGAACCTCTCCTTATGATCCTGAGACCAAGGTACAGATTCTTGATGTAAATTACCCACTTCTTCATGTATAAAAAATGCACATCATTCAGGATCCAACATCAAGATGATGTTCGTTTTTTATATTCATGGATTTGTGTGAGCTGAGTTTGTTCCCAGGGACATTAGAGAGAACACTAAATATCAAAAGGTCTGATGAGAGCATTTTGGAAACATTGTAAATAGAAAATGGCCTGAGAAATGGGCAAATGGTTTCCTTGGGATAGTTTGTTAAGGAAAATAAGCAAAGTACATGGTACTGCACATAGTATGCTTCATTTCTAGCTCTGTACACACCATAATGAATTGTGCAGCTTTATTTCTAGAAATACGCACAGGGTGCTATAGCGGCAGTTCAATTTGGGAAGTGAAAATAAGGTTGGCTAATATTTACTTTTTATGAGTGGTTACTACATCAAGAATAATGATTTAAGTTTTGAAATAATGGGCAGTTTCTTCTCTGTTGTTTATGGTTTTCTAACTAAAAACCGAAAAGGAAAGAGCACCTAAAATTTTATACCAGTATTTATAAGTAAACAAAATTTTAAATGTGTATGGAACTGTTATGTTAAGGAAAAAACAGAATGTGATAGGTTTTTATGATATACATAAGAGGAAATTCATAAGTTGAAAATGATATATTTTGTTGTGTTTTACAAATATAAAACATACATATTTTGAAGAAGTAGTCTAGAATAATATAGAAGTCGGTAATGGTGATTATACACAAAAGTAGTTGTTCTTGCTTTAGGCCCCTAACCTGCCCCATCATTCCTATCCAAATTAGACTGAACCTTCTTTATATTCTTTTTTTATTTTAAAGAGAAAAGAACAAAACAAAACTAACAGAAACAAAGACATGAACAAAACAACACAAAAATAATAAAAACGATACAGAATTTTAAAACAAGATGATAGGAAATTAACAATGGTTGTTGTATTACATATTGTTATCTTCAAAGTGGTTATTCAGATAACCAGATATTGGCATGTAAGACTGATCAAAGAACATTAAAAACTGCCTCACCTTCTGTGGGCCCTCTGCTGTCTCCTTTTGCAAAATGACACAAGAGTGTGACCACCCTGCTTTCCATACATTGTCAGCAGACATAACCTCCCATGGAGTGCGTATTAGTCAGCTTTCCACTTGCTGGACAAAATGACCAACACAAGCAACTTAAAGGAGGAAATGTTTATTTTGGCTCATGCTTAGAGATGTGTCAGTCCATACTACCTGCCTCAAAGACAGAGACATCGTGGAAGGAGTTGGTAGGACAAAGCTGCTCATTTCCATGGCAGGCATGAAGCGAACCAGCAGAACACTACAAGAGACAAACAGGATAGGGACCGTGTTTATGATTACCCAAGCCAGACACACATAGAAATGTGCTACACTAACCCCTCCTACGTGCCTCTCAAGCCAATCAGCTTCACAATTGAGCTTAACTATCACAAGCTGGCATTAAATTCTCCGAAGTGCACATGGAAAGAAAGGAATCTCTTTGTCACATATCTATTTCTAGTTTAAGAGAACAGAATGGAACCAGATGTGGTGCTACAAGCCTGTAGGCCTCTGCAGAAGGATCATTTAAGCCTAGGAATTTGAGGCCAGCTGGAGAAACATGAGAAAACACTGCCACAAAAAGAAGAAAAGTGTTGAGGATTAAAACAGAAAAATAGAGTCTGTTTTTCAGATTTCTTATTCAACAAATACATCGATCACCTACTGTGTGCCGGGAACTCAATAGAAATAGGAGCTTTGGCAAAGAATGCAACTGATCTTGCCTTTGCTCTTCCGCAATCCTCAATTCCACTGTTGGAAAAAGAAATGATTTTCCCATTCCTGAGTTTTAGAAACCGGATGTGCAAAGACGTTGATAGCTTTGCCTACAAATCATATGAAGAATAAAAGGAAGCCTCTCACTGTAAAGAACGCTGAACATCTCTGCTTTGCTGAAATTGATGTCTTCTACAGTTTGTAAACCACTGTTCCTCTCCTCCAGTAAACGCTAACACTATATAAATAGTAAATATACATTGCAAGTTCTCTACATGCTTTCTTTCCATCTTTTTCTTTCTTTTAGTTTGATGCCGTTGTGTTTTTGTTAATGCATCTTTCTGCTATGCCTGTGTCGTTGGTGTAAATCCTATCAGGGTATGTACCAAGGTCCCTGGCCCCCTTCCTCATTCACCTGCTTTTAGTCTCTTAAACTCACATTATCCTTCTTGCCATATGGGCTTTGCATGAGATACCAGCTTTCACTTCCTGCTATTCATTTAGCTCACTTCATGTTTTGTATCTCAGTATATTCCTTACTTCCTCAGAGAGAGCTTGCCTCAACCTACCCTTCTAGGTCAAATATTCTCACAAGAGGCCTCATAACATGTATCCCATTTGAAATTTCACATTGATTGTGTGACCATTTGAATAACACCAAAGTCTCCCACTAGACTGTACTCTCCGTGAGGACAAGTTAATTTCTGCTCACCATGGCATCTTAGTATGTGCCATAAGGCCAGCACTTAGTATCTATTTCATGAATATTTGTTGAATTCTTTTAGGGCATTTATTCTAATCATCTGCTTCACCCTAAACTTTACTGTGTTCTGTCTGCAAACTTAATGAATTAATATATTGATTATGAGCTCTTTATCCCTGTGACATAGTTCCTAGCAAGCAGTTTCACTGACTTATTCAAATTTAAATGATCTACTAGGATAACTGGAGGGAACTGGTTGTTTTCTTCTTGAACTATATTTTACAGTAGCCAGTAAAATTCAAGTTTAGAGTGTCAATGTCTTCATTTAGCATATGTGGGAAACATGGAGAGATTAATGAGGTGCTGAAAACAACCACTGAGTTGAAATTGGCATTTTTGTCCCTCCTGACAACCTTTCTTTATGAAACCTTGACCATCAGTAATTGTCACATTTGGAGGCCATCCAGAAAGAAATGGGACAATAAGGCTTCCCTTTTCTTCCAGAAGTTAAACAGTTCATAAAGTTGGTCATTGGGTTCTTTTATGAGATAAGAGTTCTTTTTCAGCCAACTTTTTTCTTTCTGAGACTAGAAAGGGCAGATAAATTTCAATTTGAAGTCTGAGTGGCTGCAGTGGGGAGATGTTGAGGTGCACTCCAGAAACCAAGAAATAAGGAAAACTGGATTTTCTCCCACAAGTTAAAGTCTATAAAAAGAACAGAGCAGAGCAGAATTTTATAGGGAGGAAAGTGAGGGTCAGTGAATAAGAAAGGTATGAAAAGTCACAAAGCTATAACTTGGGGAATGATATTTGATGCCAGCCAGCCTATGCCCAGTGTCACTATGACAAGGACTCACTGGAGTACATGAAACCTGCTCACTACCTGACCATGGCAGACATACATCCATCATACTGACATAATTTGTTGCCCTAAAACCATCAAGGTCATACAACTAAACCTTGTGTTCTAACTCTGTGTTCACCAAGTAAACTATTGATGAAAATGTAATTTTTTATATATTTGCATAATATGGTACAGATGTGCAGGTCAAAAACATACATATTTATCCTCCTTATTAATTATATTTCCTGGTACAAATTAATCTATTTTCTTCTACATCAGTTCCTTCTGAACTTAGTTTAATGGAGTCAATTGTGGAGACTTGGTGTCTCACTAGGACTTAGTTTGTGGCTCTAGACAGTCACTGCCATCTTTTAGAAAGTGTCTGAGAGATCAAATGACTTCATGAAATTGATCCATGTTTCTCCAAGACAGTTTGTATCTCTTCCACTCCTCATGGAATTAAATACAGTGCATTTTAAGTTCACTGACTCTACACTGACACCACAGTGAGGACTTACTATGGAAGATAACAAAATTCAAATTGTTTAGAATTTTTGTCAAATCCCCTTTGGTTTTAAGAGCAAAGAGGTCAAAAAGTGTCCAGTTTGGAGAGGTCACTCAAGACTCAGGGGTTCATATAGAGGTGATATGAAATACACAATGATCAATACATTTAACCAGGGTAACAAAGTGCCCTGAACAAACTTTAGTTGCATTAAATCCCAGCAAGGGTTCTCATGTCAAGTTTGACTATTTTTTCTTCCAACCCACACTCTGAGGCCAATGAATTCATACAGAGCTCAGATAGTTTAGAGAATCACAAAATACTTTATGAACCAGGTCAATAAATTTAGCACCAGATGGTTTACATCAAAATAATAGTTACTGACCTTCCTGAGGGACTTGGACACGTGAAGCCTTGGTGAGCTGCCTGGGGTTCCAGATCTTCTGGCCCCACCCCCTGCCACCAACTTCCGGAGGGGCCTTGGATGCAGGAAGCTTTGGTGAGCTGACTGGGATTCCAGATACTCCAGGTTTGCCCCCTGCCATCACCCTGGAGCCTTGGATGCTGGCAGCCTCAGTGAGCTGTCTGGGGGCCCAGGTCCTCTGGCTCCACAACCACCCTGCTGACATCTCAGGAACACACCTGATTCCCCTAAACCTAGGGAGATTTGAAAATGACAAAAAGAAGCAAAATGGAATCTCAAACAGCCCACTGTCTTGGTTAATTTTCTCTCGTTACTGAGACAAAATACCCAACACCCAAAATGAAGGAAGAAAAGATTTATTTCACTTACAGTTTGTGGAGGTTTCAGTCCATACTTGGCTGGCTCAGAGGCAGAGTGGCACATGGCAGAGGGCGAAAGTTCATGGTGGCAGAACACAGCAAAACAACCAAAGCAAAATGGAGGAAGGGTGGGAAAGCAGCCTCTTTCTACCTCCCTTACATTGTAAACAGGCTACCCCCACCCAGAGGGCATGTAGCACTCACATAATCTCCATGCCCTCCTCTTCCACAGGCTCAGGATGTATACAAAGTAAGCACCCTGGCTTCCAGCTGAGTCACTCAGCCAAACATCTAGACTCCCCAAGTTGACACAATATATCAACCATAACACCCACCCAGAACAAGTCCAGGAAACAACATGAAAGTCGAAGAACATGGAAGTCACACACCTGAAATGTCTCAAATAATAGCAACTAAAGTAAAGAACCAACTACATCAGGATATAGAGGAAATCATATCAGAAATAATTGTTCAGGTAAAAAAAAGAAATGACAATCATAATGAAAGAATTGCTGGGCATATCAAAAGAAGACATAAACAAATAGAGGAGCACAGAAAAATGACAGAAACCTCGAATGAACAATATAGGAAAGAATTAGAATGTATGAAACAGATTCAAGAGACATTCAGGAATTTAAAAATTCCCCTGAAAGTTGGATGAACCGCTTGAATGAAACAGAAGGTAAACTCTCAGACCTTGAAGACAGAATTGCAAGTAGTGATCATGAAAGAAAACGTCTCTTAAAAATAACAAAGGAAAAGCAAATGACAATTCAACAGCTGCAAGATGAGGCAAAAAATATATATATATAAGCCTGATGGGTGTTAACGAAAGAGCAGGAGACAACATGAATGAAATAATACTACTATTGGCAGCAATAATAGTGGAAATTTTCCCAAACATGGGACAAGAAACTTATATGCACATAAGTGAGGCATATAGCACCCCAATTAGCCATAACCAAAATAAATCTACATCCAGACACATAATAATAAAATTCCCAGAAATTGATCAAAAGAACAGGTTATTAAAAGCTATTAAAGAAAAGAAACAGATTACCTATGAAGGAAAGCCCATCAGAATCGGCCAATTTCTCAACATAGACCACCAAGTCAAGAAGAGCTTGGAGTGAAGTATTTCAGGTCCTGAAAGAAAACAACTTCCAACCCAGATTGCTGTACCCTGCAAAGCTATCTTTCAAAATTGATGGAGAAATAAGATACCTCGATGACAAAGATCAAATGAAGAAATTCATGAACTCCAAGCCAATGTTACAAAGAGTACTGAATGATATTCTGCAAAGAGATAAAAATGACCTTAATCTCAAGACCAAAAATAGAAAAGAACTACAAAGCAAGGTAAGGAGTTAAACAGGGGGAAATTACAGAACCTACAGTAGGAAAATAACAAGACAAGGATAAGTCAATACATATCATTAATAACCATTAATGTAAGTGGTTTCAATTCACCAATCAAAAGAAACAGACTGGCAGAGTGGATCAAGAAACAAAATCCAACAATACGCTCTATACAAGAAATGCATTTAACTCAAAAGGAAATCCATAGACTGAAAGTAAAAGGATGGAAAACAATATTCTGTGCTATAGGAACCCAGAAAAATGCAGGAGTAGCTATTCTGTTTGCAGACAAGGTGAACTTCAAACCAACAATGATCAAAAGAGGTAAAGAAGGTCACTATATTCTAGTTAAGGGAAAACTGCAAGAGAAAGAGATAACAGTCATAAATATATATGCACCAACTGTAAGAACACTCAATTACATAAGGCAAATTTTAACAGACATGAAAAATCAAATAAGTAATAACACAATTATAATACGGGATTTTAATACCCCATTGTCACAGAGAGATAGATCAACTACACAAAAAATTAGCAAAGAAATAGCAGAACTAAACCAAACATGTGAACAAATGGCCTTAGTAGACCTTTACAGAATATACCACCCAACAACATTAGAATACACATTCTTCTCAGGTGCACATGGGACATTCTCTAAAATAGACTACATGCTAGCACATACAACATGCTTAAGTAAATGCAAAAGAATTAAAATTATCCCATGCATATTATCAGACCATAGTGCAGTGAAACTGGAAACTAATGATAAAAGAAATTGTAAAAGCTCATAAACACATGGAAATTAGATACCACCCCCCTGAACAACGAATGAAGCCACAGAAGAAATTAAACACTATTTATAGGCAAATGAAAATGCATATACAAATTACTGTGGAATGCAATGAAAGCAGTCCCCAGAGGGAAATTTATAGCAGTAGATTCCCACATCAGGAAAACAGAATGAACACAAATAAACAACCTTATGTTACATCTCAAACTTCTAGAAAAACAAGAGCAAGTTAATCCGAAAGCCCAAAGAAGGGAGAAAATTATAAAGATCAGAACAGAAATTAACACAAATGAAACTAAGAAAACAATGCAAAGAATTAATGAATCAAAGAGTTGGTCCTTTGATGAAATGAATAAAATTGATAAACCCCTAGACAACCTTACCGAAAAAGGAAAGAAAAAACTCAAATCCATGTAATAAGAAATGAAAAGGGTGATATCACTACAGATCCTGTAGAAATTCAGAAGATCATTAGTATCCACTTGCAAAAGCTTTACTCGCATAGGATGGAAAACACAGAAGAAATGGACAGATTCTTAGATACATATGAATTACCAAAGCTGAATGAAGAAGATATAAAAATCTTGAATAACCCAATATCAGCCAGTGAAATTGAAAATGTAATGAAAAAAACTTACAAAGAAAAGCCCAGGTCCTAATGGATTCACAGCTTAATTCTACAAGAAATTTAGAGAACATTTAAGAGTTCTCAAACTCTTTAAAGAAATAGAAAGGGAAGTAGTTCTCCCAAATTCATTCCTGAGGGAAGTATTACCCTGATACCAAAACCAGCAAAATGACTAACCAAAAAAGAGAACTATAGGCCAATCTCTCTAATGAACATACATGCAAAAATTCTCAATAAAATACTAGCTAATAGAAAGCAGCAAATCATCAAGAAGATAATACACCATGATCAGGTGGGATTTATACCAGGAATGAAAGGATGGTTCAATATATGCAAATCAATCAATATAATAAACCATACCAACAGAGCTAATGACAAGAATCACATGATCATCTCAATAGATGCAGAAAAAGCTTTTTATAAAGTCCAACAATTATTCACGATAAAAACCATACAGAAAGTTGTTAAAGATGGACTATACCTCAATCTGATCGAAGCCAACTGTCACAAACCAATAGCCAACATCATACTAAATGGACAAAAACTGAAACTTTTCATATTAAATTCAGGAACGAGACAAGGATGTCCATTGTCTACACTCCTATTCAACATAGATCTTGAGACACTAGCCAAGCAATTACACAAGACAGAAAAATGAAAGGAATATTGATAGGAAAGAAGAAGTGAAATTACCTTTATTTTCAGGTGACAAGATACTCTACATATGACCCCAACAACTCCATCAAAAGCCTCCTAGAATTAATAAGAAAATTCAGTAGCATAGCTGGATGCAAAGCCAACACTCAAAAATCAATAGCGTTCTTATACAGAAACAATGAACATACTGAGAGAGAAATAAGTGAAACCATACCTTTCACAATAGCATCCAAATAACTGAAATGCTTAGGAATTAATCTAAAAAAAAAGTAAAAAGATCTATGCAGTGAAAATTACACTACTCTGAAAAAAAGGATTGAAGAGGATTTCAAAAAATGGAAAGATATTCCTTGCTCATGAATAGGCACAATCAACATTGTGAAAATGGCTATACTCCCAAAACTGTTATACAGATTCAATACCATTCCAATGAAAATACCACTGGTATAACTCATAGACCTATAGAAAATATTCCTAAAATTTATCTGGAACCAGAAGAGACCTAGAAAACCAAAAGCAGCCCTAGGTAACAAAGGCAAGGTGGAAGGTATCACAATCCCTGGTTTAAAATTATACTATAAAGCTACTGTGATAAAATCAGCATGGTATTTGAAAAAAAAATACCTGATAGTCAATGGAACAGACTGGAAAATACAGACACAGCCACAGAGACACTCAGCTACTTTATCTTTGACATAGGGCCCAAACATGTTCACTGGAAAAAAGATAGCGTCTTTAATAGATGGTGCTGAAAAAACTGGCTTTCCACATGCTGAAGACTAAAACTAGACTCAAGTGTATCACCATGCACCACAATGAAGTCAAAATGACTAAAAGATCTAACATGAAAACAGAAACACTAGATCTAATGGAAGAGAAAGTAGGTGGAAGTCTTGAAGACATAGGGATAGGTAGAGAGTTCATGAAGTGAAAACAAAATGCATGGGAAAAACTTCAGAGAATCAACAATTGGGATCTCATCTTATTGAAAAGTTTCCGCATATCAAAAGAAATCACAAACAGGGTGCAAAGAAAACCCACGAATTGGGAAACAAATTTAGCCAATTCTCTCAGACAAAGGACTCTTGTCTAGAACATAAAGAATTTTAAAAAATCAGGCCCCCAAAATTCAAAGACCAAATACAAAAATGGGCACTTGAGATAAATACACACTTCTCACATGAGGAAATACAAATGGCAAATACATACATGGAAAAATGTTCAACGTCATTAGTCATTTGAGAAATGCAAATTAAAACAACACTGAAATTCCATCTCGCTCAAGAAAGAATAGCTATCATCAAGCAATCAACAAATAACAAATGCTGGAGGGGTTGTGGAGAAAAATAACTCTTCTCCAGTGCTGGTGGAAGTGTAGACTGGTATAACCACTGTGGAAATCAGTCTGCAGGTTCTTCAGTAAACTAGGATTAGAGGTCCATTCAACCCAGCTCTGAGTCCATCAGAATCACAGCTGACTTCTCAGCACAAACCCTGAAGTTAAAGAGAGCTTGGAAAGAAGTATTTCAAGTTCCAGGGGAAAAGAAGCTTCAGCCCAGACTAATGTATCCTGCAAAACTATCTTTCAAAGCTGATGGAGAAATAAGCTGCTTTCATGACAAAGAATATCTGAGGTAATTTAAGACCATCAAACCAACACTCCAAAATGTTTTCAAGGACCTTCTAGAAAGAAATAACAAGGACAACAACTCCATGAATCCCAAAAGAAGAAATCCAGTAGCCAAAGCAAACGAACAGAGGGAGGAGAAAAGGTGGAGCCAACAACTGGAAAATAATATGACAAGGATAAGTTAGTAAATATCAAATATAACCATCAATATTAACGGTATCAATTGACCAGTCAAAAGACACAGACTGGCAGAATGAATCAAAAAGCAAGGCTGAACAATAAGCTGCATACAGGAAACACATTTAGTTCAAAAAGAAGCTCATAGACTGAAAGTCAGAGGTGTAAAACAATACTTCATGTGACAGGATCCCAGAAAAAAAGCAGGGGCAGCTATTTTATCTGCAGATAAAGTGAATTTCAAGTCAAGACTGATTAAGAGAGACAAAGAAGACAAAGTCACTATATTCTTGTAAAGGTAACAATCCAAGAGGAAAAGATAAAAATTATATATATATATATATATATATATATATATATTTATTTATTTATTTATGTAAAATACCAGTGCACCCAACCATTGTATTGGGGGTCTCAGTATCCCACTGTCACAAAAATGTCAGATCAACTAGACAAAAAATTCGACAGTGAAATATTAAAACTCAACCAAACTTTTGAAAAAGTTGACTTAGTAGATGTATGCAGTGTTCAATCCCACAACACCAGAATACATCTTCTCAGCTGCACATGGAATGATCTCCAAAATATACCACATACTAGCTAATAGCACATGTTTAAGTAAATACAAAAGAATTGAAATTATCCTATATATGTTATCAGACCATAGTGTGATAAAATTGGAAATCAATGGCAAAAGAAACCACAAGAACTTCATAAACACAGGGAAGTTAAATAGCACCCTCCTGAACAACCAATGGTTCACAGATAAATTAAAGAAGAATTTTGACTGTTCCTATAATTAAATGATAATGGCAGTGTAATATACTGAAATTTATGGGACACAATGAAAGCAGTCTTAATAGGAAAATTTATAGCAGTGAATACCCAAATCAGGAAAACAGAGCAAGCACAAATAAGCAACTTAATGGTGAAGTTTAAACTTACAGAAAAGGAGGAACAAATTAAGCCAAAAGCTCCTACAAGGGAGGAAATGATGAAGAGTAGAGCAGAAATTAATGCATTGGAGACTAAAAAAATACAAAGAATCAATGAATAAAAAAGTTGGTTTTTTAAAAGACTAAATAGAATCAACAAACCCTAAGCCAACCTAATCTAGAAAAGGAAATAAAAAATTCAAATCCACAAAATTAGGAATGCAAAGGGTAAAATCACAACGGGTCCCAAAAAAACCCAGAAGATCATCTACATCTACTTTGAAAATCTGTAGTCTAATAATATGGAAAATGCAGAAAAAATGGAAAGATTCCTAAATACATGTGAATTACCAAAGCTGAGTCAAGAAGATATGAAAATTCTGAATTAATCAATATAAATCAATGAAATTGAAGATGTAATTAAAACCCACAAACAAAGAAAAACCCAGGCCCTCGTGGAATTACTTCTGAATTCTACAAGAAATTTAGAGAAGATCTGACACCACTACTTCTCAAACATTTTAATCAATTAAAAGGGAAGCAATATTCACAAATTCATTCCTGGAAACAAACATTACCCTGATACCAAAACCATGGAATGCCCCAAATAAGAATGAGAGTTATAGGCCAATCCCCTAATGAACGTAGATGCAAAAATCCTCTGTAAAATACTGGTAAACAGATTGCAGCAATCATCAAGAAGATTATACACCATGACCAAGCAGGATTTATCCAAAGGATGCAGGGATGGTTCAACATACATAAATCAACAAATGTAATACACCATATTAACAGAGCCAAGGAAAAAATCATATGCTCATATCAATAGATGCAGAAAAAGTTTTTGACAAAGTCCAGCACCTATTCATGTAAACTCTACAGAAAATTGGAATACATGGTCTTTATCTCAATCTGATAAAGGCCATCTGTGACAAACCAATAGCCAGCATCATACCAAATGGACAAAAACTGAAAGCTTGCTCTCTAAAATCAGAAACAAAACAAGGATATCAACTGTCTCCACTCTTATTCAACATAGTCCTGAAACCTTTAGCCACAGCAATTAGACAAGAAAAAGAAATAAAAAGAATAATGATAGGAAAGAAAGAAGGTAAATTATTATTATTTACAGATGACATGACATACTACATAACAGACCCCAAAAACTCTATTAAGCAACTACTAAATTTAATATACAAATTTAGTAGCATAGCTAGTGAATATAATACTGATACGAAGCCAACACTCGAAAATCAATAACCTTCCTATACATCAATAACAAACTCATTGAGAGAGAAATTAGGGAAACAACATGTTTCACAATAGCATCCAAAAAAATAAAATATTTAGGAATCAATCTAACACAGGATGTAAAAGATATCTATATTGAAAACTACAGTACTTTGAAAAAGGAGGTAAATGAAGATATCAGAAAAATGGAAGGATATTCCTTGCTCTTTGGTAGCAAGAACCAAGATGGTAAAAATGACCAAACTTCCAAAGCTGTTATACAGATTTAATGCAATTCCAATCAAAATTCCAATAGCATATCCCACAGAATTAGAGAATACAATACAAAAATTCATTTAGAACCAGAAGGCATCTAGAATAACAAAGGCAATTCTGGGTAACAAAGGTAGGGCAGGAGGCATTATAATCCATGATTTGAAATTATATTATAAAGCTACTCTGATAAAAACCACATGGTATTGATCAAAAAACAGACTTGAAGATCAGTGGAACAGATTACAGATGCAAAAAAACTCCAGACACACTAAGCCACTTTATCTTTGACAAAGGTGCCAAACACATTCACTAGAAGAAAAATAGCCTCTTTAATAAATGGTGCTGGAGAACCTACCTCTGAACATGCCAAATATTAAAATTGGACCCATTTCTTTCACCACACACTAAACTAAGTTGAAAATGTAGCAAAGATCTAAACATTAAGACAGAAACATTAATTCTGCTAGAAGATAGAATAGGTAAAACTTCTTGAAGATATTTGTGTAGGCAAAGACTATAAATAAAACCTTGATTGCATAGGACCTATCACAAAGAATCAACAACTTGGATCTCAGCTTATTAAAAAGCTTTTGCACAGAAAAGGAACAACCAACAGAGTAAAGGGACAACCCACAATGTGGGAAAAAATGTTTGTCACCTTTACCTCCAACAAAAGATTACTATTGAGAACATATAAAGAACTCAAAAAAATTAGACCTCCCAAATCTAATGACCTAATTTAAAAAGTGAGCATCTGAGATGAATACATACTCCTCAGATGAAAAAATACAAATAGAAAATGAATATATGAAAAAATGTTAAACATCACTTGTCATTCAAGAGATGCAAACTAAAACAACCCTGAGATTCCATCTCACACTGGAAAGAATGGCTATTATCAAGAAATCAACCAATAACAAATATTGAAGGGGCTATGGGGGAAAAGGAAAATTTCTCCTTTGTTGCAGAGAGTATAGAATGGTACAACCACCATGGATATTAGTGTGAACATTCCTCAAAACACTAGGACTGGAGATCACATTTTACACAGCTATTCCCCTTCTGGGTACCTTCTCGGAAGAAATAAATATATCATACCACAGTGATATACATGCAACCATGTTTATAGAAGCACAATTGGTAATAGCTGGATCTTGGAAACAGTCTAAATGCCCATCAACTGAGGAACAGATAAAAAAAAAAAAAGATGTGGTCTTTTTATACAGTGGAGTATTATTTAGCCATAAGGAAGAATAAACTAGAGACTTTTATAGGTGAATGGGTGAAACTTGAGATCATACTCATAAGTGAAACAAACCAGATGCACATGTGTAATCACTGTATTGTCTCCGTAGTGTGAGAAGCTGAAAGAGTAAATGAGATCCAAAATGTAAAATAGATATTGTGAATTGGGGAGAAACTGTTCAAAAGAAAAGACAAATTGTAATGGGGAAAAGGAGAAAGAAAAAACACTGGGCTGAAGACATAGCTCAGCAGCACAAGCGCCTGCCTGACAAGCACAAGGCCCTGAGTTTAATTCTTGGTACAAAAAGAAAAGAATGAAAAGGAAAACACATTTATTCCCAAGACATTTAAGACTGTTATACAGCTATTTTCTCTTAGTTCATGGAAAAGAAAGGTTTGTGGTAATACTACATGAACAAAATACCATGCCTATGTTTTGTACTGTAAATAACTACTATGAAGATAACAATGTGCACTGTATTAATTATTATAACTCTCCTACTAACCTTTTAAAAACTCTGTTTTATTGTTATTTTAATTTTTCTCTTTAAAATAAAAAGTAATGCTATGAATTGTGTCCACATCTTTATATTTTAAACTAAAAGTCTTAGGATATTGATCTGGAGGAATGGGAAAGGAGTGGAATTTAAAACAAAGCTTTTAAAAATATTTTTACATTTCTGAAAATAATTTCTTGAGCTGGCTCTTTTCTTTTGTTGGATTTTTAGTGTGTAGCAAAATTCCATCTTATTTAGCACATATTCACTTAGATATCTGTTTAAAGATTTGTTTTGCTATTCTGACACTACTATTATGTATTATTTGTCTTCTTTCTAAATTGATACTCTTCGGTTATCAAGCATTCATTTGTGATTATTTTCTTTAGTATGCTGTAAAATCAACTCTTTTTTTTTTTTTTTTTTTTTTTTTTTTTTTTTTTTTTTTTTTTTTTTTTTTTTTTTTTTTTTTTTTTTGGTGGTACTGGGGATTGAACTCAGGACCTTGTACTTGCCAGGCAGGCACTTATTCCACTGAGCTATATCCCCAGCCCCTAGTATGCTGTAAAAGAAACTAAAATATTTTACTAAAGTTGTAAAAAAAAAAAAATGGAATAGAATTTAAATACCTTTTTAGGCATTTTTGTTCCAGAAACTACCCTAAGAGCTTAGAATATAAACGTGAGCAAGATAGACTTAGTCTCTGTTGCTCTGATGCTTGGTCATGCTGCAAAGCAAACACCCAGTGAGCAACAACAATAAGTTAAGGTCCATACTTTGTGGAAAGTTCGAGAATTCTGAGAGTACATTATAGGTGTGCTAGACCACGCCTGACAGGGTGGTCAGGAGGGTGTTAAGAGGAGAAGACAATTGAACTCCAAACTCCTAATGAGTAGGAGCTAGCAAGGTGAAGAAAAAGAAGAGCTTTGGGAGTAGAATAAGAATTGAGGAGAGTGAAGGCAAGAACGCTGCATTTGAAGGACTACATGAAATTGGAGGTGACGGGTGCACAAAGAGTGAAGGGTGTGGCAGAGATACAGCAAGAGGTATAATCAAAGACGTGATTTGATTTGGGAGCCTGGGCATTGTTCCAGAGTGTGTCAAAATCACTGAAGAATGTAACACAGGAGTGATGCTGCAAGCTCTTCAAAAGTAATGTTTTGCTACCTGACTGATGAGGCAGGAAGACTGGGACGGAAGAAGAGGCAGAGGAAGCACTTTGATGCTGTCACAGACAGCCGGGGACAGATGAGGAAGGTGAGATACAGGCAGAGGCGGGGAGGACCAGACAGTGAAAGAGACTTAGAAATGGACTCAAAAGAAATGATACCCAGATCTCTGATGGAGGCGAATGTTCTTCTTTAAAACAGGGAACATGAGTAGGTTGATGTTGATTGGGAGTGGAGAAGATGATAAAGGGGAGATGAGATTATTTCTCCATTTGCAAAATGAGAGAGTTAAGTTCAGCAATTAAATTCTATAGCTTTCTCGTTTTGTCTTTATATGACCAGAGGCAGCAATTTTATAACTATTGGGGGAGTTCTGTCAGTATTTTCCTTTGCCTTCTGCATCTCAGGCATCTAAACAGTGCAGCTTTTAGTTATTAACCAAGCTCAGGGAACAGAAAATATTTGTATTCTTCAGTATTTAAATAGAAGCAAAAGAAAGGGAGGGGATCTGGCACAAGCTGGTAAATATGTTAGCTTTCATAAGCATGGAATAACACAAAATTTATTATTCCACATTTTACAACTTGGTTGATTTTAGATCTTGTGTGGCCAGGCTGCTTTTATTGTCCTGTAATTCTCAGTTCTGTGATTTGCATTTTCTCTAGGCTTGAGCAACTCTACCAATGCTTATGACTTTGCAGTTGCTACAAGGGAGTCGTTATACACAGATGGCTTTTAGGAGGGGAGTCAATTTAGTAGGCATTTTCCTTGATTACGATGTATTCTCTCTGCACTGATTGTTATGAGTGAATATTCTTGCATGTCAAGTGGTAAAAATGCTTCCAGGATCTGAAAAAAGGAAGAAACATTGCATTTGGCAGATGATCTTTGTATGACTATACTCTGATGAAAAAGCTGCCTGGTTTCTTTAATTTATTCAGATAAATTTCTATAAGCAGTGATAAAAACAAACCAACATGATACACCAAAGGGAAAATACTGAGCAGAATTTGCAGCTGTGAGTAGATATTGATTTGAGCATATAATTACATCCACCCTGCTACACGGTCCCATTTTCCTCTCCTTCAACCTTGCAAATAAGTATAAAAATCTTATCTGACATGCCTGGGACCCATCTTTTATATTCATTCTCTGGTCTTTCCAGTAGAACATAGGCATGAGAAGAAACTTTTTTATTTGCAGCTGATTTGATTTCCTTTCTTATGTTAACTTCTGAATCCATGTTTTATTTCACTGTTATGCAAGTTTCTCACAGAAATGTGTGAAAATAAAGGCACCGTGTGTCACCTAAATTTGTCTGAGGCAAGACCAGACTTAGCCAGGTGACCTTTAGTACAGAGCTATTTGAAATAAAAAGGAGATGCAGAGCAGGCTGCTTATTTTGCAGATATTTTGTAAGCTACATCAGGAAAGGTATGTCACTATTTCTGGATGGACTTCTCCCTTACGATTAAGGGGAGAAATAGGTCATCATGAGTGGTTTCTCCAATTTAATTCCAATCAAGCCAAGTTTTCTAATCAGCTATCATATTTTGAGGACCCAAAGTAAAACAAACTGTATTCCTGTCTGAAAAATCATTCTCCCAGAGGTCTACATATAATAGCTTATAATACTATGTGTCAGACACCATGTTAAATATTTCACATGTAGTTTATTCAATCCTCATGGAGATCTCAGATTGAATTACTCCTTCAATAGCAAGAAAATTTAAGACCAGAAAGATGAAGTTGTTCCGAATAGCAAAGTTTGACCTTTTAACTATGTTATTTTTTCCTTCTTTTTTCCCATGTGTTATTCTTCTGTACAGCTAGTTTCATCTCAGATAAATTTCTTTAAACATAAGTGAAAAACAGCTAAGTAGAAAAGACATGTACTTCCTAAATACCAACACATCACTGCTGATGGAGAAATTGTAGGGGTGAGGGAAATAAGGCTATGTCATTGCTGCAGCCAGTTTAGGGGTAGTGTCTGCAGAATATCATCTACTTTGTGTTAGTCAGACAGTCTGTAGTATACCCATGTAATAAGTACCTTCTACTTGCCTGGCTTTCCGCCTGCTCCTCAGTGTAATTCTATCTCAAGGTCATGAATTTCTACATGACTCCTCTTTTGGGTCCCACTTCACAGTTTTATGTCTTGAAAGGGGATGCATGAACCCTTCATCTCACCAGTGTTATACATAGGGTTCTCCCTCCAAATCTTGGAGATCCTACTTACTGACCTGTAGTTTAATTGTGTGCATTCTCTAATGGTTAACCTACTCTTACTTTTGTTAGAGACATTAAATATTAAACTGATTGTTCTCAGCCAAATGTGTTTCTCAGTTTCTAGAGAAGTCATTTTCCTTTTGCTGCTATGTTATTTCCTTCACATTATGCTAACATAACAATTGGAGAATGGCTTCAAAATTGCAAACATAATGACAAAAATAGTTATTAGTTTTACATGATTTTCTATTTTATGGAACACTTTAAAAATTTAATGCAATGTTATTCTCAATTTATATGCCAGGAAAAGGAATCTGAGCAAGATTGACAGATAGCAGTGTTTTCTTCCCAGCTCCCGTCTGCCTCTTACAGTGCCCTTTTCTACTAAACCTGGTGCTGTTGTGGTGTGGATAGTTACTGGGGTGCTTTGTCTTCTTCCACTTTCACGTGTAGTTCATTTGACTAGTTCACTCTTGTTTTCTTTTTCTCTAAACGAAGACACCTTCCCTAAATCTATCTACCACGTATAGTTTCTGAATCATAATTGAGTGTGCATGTGCTTTCTACGTAAGCCTTAAGAATGTAAATGTTATTGTGTTATTTTACCCTTCCCTACCCTCTCTTCTCTAGAATATAAGGGAAGATGATAGCCATTCTTTCTGGGCTGAGATGGAATCTCAGCGTTGTCTAGTTTGCATCTCTCAAATGACCAGTGATGTTGAACATTTTTTCATGCATTTATTTGCTATTTGTATTTCTTCATCTGAGAAGCACGTGTACAAATCAGATGTCCATTTTTGAATTAGGCCTTTGAGTTTGGGGAATCTGATTTTTTCAATGCTTTATATGTTCTGAATATAAGTTTTTTGTCTGAGGAACAATTGACTATCATTTTTTTTCCACTCTGTAAGTTGTCCTTTCATTTGGTGATTTTCTTTGTTATGCAAAACCTGGCCATACTCCCAAAACTGCTATACAGATTTAATGCAATGCCAATCAAAATACCATTAGCATACTTCAAAGACCTAGAGAAAACACTCCTAAAATTCATTTGGAACCAGAAGAGATGTAGAATAACAAAATCAATTCTGGGCAACAAAGGCAAGGCAGGGAGCATTACAATCACAGACCTGAAATTATACTACAAAGCTACTGTGATAAAATCAGCATGATATTGTAAAAAACAGGCCTGAGGATCAATGGAACAGAATAGAAGAGGCAGACACAACTGAAACATACTCAGCCACCTTATCTTTGACAAAAGAGAAAAATATGTTCACTGGAAGAAAGATAGTCTCTTTAATAAATGGTGTTGGAGGGCTGGGGATGTAGCTCAGTGGCACAGCACCTGCATGGGAAGTACAAAGTCCTGAGTTCAACTCCTAGGGCCAGTTAATTAATTAATTAATTAATTAAAATAATAATAAATGATGCTGTTAAAACTGGATTTCCACATGTCACAGACTAAAACTAGACCCATGTCTATCACCATGCACTAAAATAAAGTCAAAATGGATCAAAGATCTAAATATTAAAATAGAAACACTAAATTTACCTGTAGAGAAAATAAGTATAAGTCTCAAAGATATAGGTGTAGGCAGAGACTTCATAACAAACCCCAGAGTGCAAGAGAAATATTACAGAGAGACAATACAAGGGAAGTCACCTTATTAAAAAGCTTTTGAACAACAAAAATAAATAAATTATATTTCTTGAATATGAATGAATTTATCTAGTTGCTCGAATTCTTAGTGAACTAGATAACATATTTAGGTCTACATACCAGACCAGTGTTTCTGCTCTGTTAAACTTTAGAGCATTTTATTTCAGGCCATTAATGTATTCAGTGAATATTCTATTAGGAGTAAGGGTAGATATAACTATTGACTATAACTTTAGTGCTTATGAAGCACTTTGTTCCTTAATTCTAAAACCTGTCTTGAACATAGATAATTTTTATAAACGCATTTTAAAAGGTGAAGTTATTTCCTTCCTTCTTTGTCTCCTCTGCACCAATTCAATCAAAAAGTGCTTACCATAATAACATAAAAGAGGGCTGGGACACCAGTGGGACAATAGGCACATGAGGGTCCAAAGTTTGCCCAGGGATTAACAAATGGCTAAATATGGTGGGATGATGCAAGTCAAATTTTGGTGAAGAAGGGAAGTGCAATTGTAGAAGACCAGAGAGGATTAGAATAAACTCTATAACCTGAATGGCAATTGGAAATACCAATATGACCGTGTAGTTTTCAGTACAAGAGCCCGGGATAAAAAGCCACAACTCATGTTTCAGGAGCAACGGGATGTTTATAGCTAGAATGTAATGAATAAGACAGAGAGCAGGAAACAACAAAATCTGAAGCTTACCACTCCCTATTAAACCAGAATGTATTTCCCAAGTTATGTTTAAGTGCTCAAAAATTTAACCTCCCTATACTAAAGAAAGGACTCTAAAATATTAACATAATCACTATCGCCAACTTCAATGACATAAAAATATATCTAAATAAGAAACTACCAAACCAAGAGAACAAAATTGAATCAGTTCTCACTAAATGGAACAACCCTAGTGGACAATTCTTAGATGTTGGTAGCCTGATTTCTAGAGACATTATCAAAGACCAGACTGCCGTCATAAAAGAAATCAGGGAGATTTTACTATTTTTTTCTTAAAAGAATGTTAACAAAATTTTAGACAATAATCTCTTTTGGCATTAAAACTAAATTGTAAAGACAAGAAAATTTATACCAATAATTGGAGTGATAAATACTACTGTCATGAATAAAGCCATACAAGTACTCTCCCTTTCCTGATTAAAACCACACTAGTGCTATTGAGAAAAATGTTCCCATTAAAACACAGCAAAACAGAAAGACACTAAGCCACATTAGTTTGAATTTATTATTTGTGGTTAAAGGAGTCAAAAGAAATTTGAAGAAATTTTCAAATGAACATGAAATCTAAAGGAGGCACCTATGTAACAACTGTTACAAAAACGTTTGGGCACTCACAGTTGGTGTTTCATCCTGGGGTTGAGAATCCTTCCATGTAACAACTGAATCACAAAGTGTCCAAGTTGGGGGTATTATGTTCTTCCAATTGAAGAAAATTTACCTTCAGCTGCTATCATAATCATAATCATAATCAATCTATTTTAGAAAAGTGCTACTGCAGTGATTGAAAATATGTTAGGAGAGAAATGATTACCCACTGTATCAGTAAGGGTCTTGGCAGAAAACAGAAGGCACTAACTGGGTAATTTGCGATGAGTTTAATAAAATGAATTTTTACAAAAATGTGGGCCAAGGCTAGAGAAATCAACCGTACAGACTTCCAGGCATAGCACCAATGTCAGGACTAAGAAGCCAAAGGGAAGGGGTGGCACAGAAGCCAGAGATAGGAGCTGCATGGAGAAGCCGCCTGAGAGAGAAGAGACACAGTTTACTCACAGCCCGCAGGGAGAAAAGCATGAATTCTCCTCCTACCTTCTGGTCTCCCCATGGCCAAACATACCCTAAGTCAGAAGAGCTGGTTGATGCAGATCAGTCTTCAATAGCAGAGTGAAAATATCCAATAAATGTGCCTTTTTAAATATCAAAATGACTTAGAAAAACAGTCTGTTACATGGTATGCCATACTTCCCCCTAAACTAAGTGCTAAGTCTCTTGGAGGTATAGCAGTGTCTCCAGATCTCCTATTTACTCTGCCATTTTGAGACCATTTACAGGTCACTTTACTAGTTTTCACTGTCCTTCACCAGTTTGTCCTTTGGTAAGAGCCAACTCTGTCTCCTTGCAACTGATTTCTTTGATAAATCTGGTGCCACTCCAGACTTACAAGCAGGGTATAGCATAGGACTGTCTAACCAGTATAAACACACTCTTCAACTACCATGGACTTTAAGAAATAAGCTTTATCTAAATTGATCTAAACAGACCGTATCCAATTGACTCTAAGGAAGACACACACACACCTTTCCCCAGCATGAATGAGCAAGTACGTAGCCTAAGGGCTGAAAGGGGGGTGCCCACTGAATATAGAAGCAATACCAGAGAACTGGAGCCCCAAAAAGAAAGGGATCTTAGACTTACCAAATCAAATTTTGCCCTGCAGCTGTTGTTTCCTCATTGTTTGCATCAGGTTTTCTGTTATTACTAACAATGTTCTTTCTGATTATCAAAGTGACTAACAAACCTCTATTAAGGCTCTTCAATACTTCTCCTTTCTAGGCAGTTTCAACTAATGTTCTTGAAAACACCTGTTCATGGCCTATTGTTAATAAATTTTGAGCATCCTGCTGAGAAGTTTTAATGTTTATGTGTTAAGGGTGTGATTATATCTAAACTTATTTTAATTAAAGAAGTGTTTGGATTAGCTAATAACAATTTAATGATAATATAAAATGTACCTAAATTTTTCAGATACTTCCTAAGGATTTACTATGCATCAAACTTTGGAGATCTAAAACAGATTAAGGCGTAGAAGTTATCAAATAGTTTGCATTTGAGTTTAGCAAGTATATCAAGATACTCATCTCATACAAAATGATATATTAAGTTGGGTGTGATAGCAAATGCCTGAGATCTCAGCACTCTGGAGGCTGAGACAGTAGGATCATTGCAAGTTTTTGAGGACAACCTGAGCTACAAAGTGAGTTCAAGTTTAGTCTGAACTGCACAGTACCACACCGTCTCAAAAAGACAGAAAAATAAGATAAAATTTAAGAATTAAAATTTTTAAAAATTAAAATGATATATTATAAATGAGAGTATACATAAAATTGTGGAAGAAATTAAAAGAATGAGTCGTTAATTCTGCTATGATGCAGTAAGTCTGGTAAAACTTTGTGGACAGCTTTTTTTAAACAAGAGCTTGAAGTATGCACTGGATCTTTCACAAGGAACTAGGACAAGTCAGAATAAGGAGACACAATGAACAAAAGAAACCTTTTACACCTAGGGGCCACTTGTTTCCTTCAAAACAGAGTGGCACAGAGATTAAGGAGACTGTGTTACTCTTTCTTTATTAGCAGCAAAATCTTGGACAGTGTCTTGGTTTCTTCATCTCATTGCTGAGACAAAATATCCAACATCCAAAATTAAGGAAGGAAAGCTTTATTTAGCTCACATTTTGTGGAGGTTTCAGTCCATAATCAGTTGGGTCCAAGGCAGGGTGGCATGGCACAGGGGCAACACTTCAAAGCAGCAGAAGACAGCAAAAGTAACAAGAGCAAGAGAAAAGGGGAGGCAAGCCCCTTTCCTCACTTATAAGCAGTCTACCATCCCTTAGGGCAAGTGTAGCACTCACACACTCTCCATGTCCTCCTCTTGCACAGGATCAGGATTTTACAAAGTGAGGACCCTGGCCCCCTGCTAAGTCATGTCATTAAATTGTAAACTTTGCGAGTTGACACAATATATCAACCATTACAATCTACTCCTTGTCAACTTGGGAACCAGACACATTTTTAAACAAGTTTCCAGATACAAAGACATGCTTAGTCATATCATTTCACAACTTGGACATTATAACACAGGTTAAACAATCCTTAAGAATGAGTATTAAGTCTATTAACATTATATTACATTAGACCCATAACATTCTTCCCGTGCTGCCCCAAAGATTCATGTACATCCTGTTATGCAAAAGGCATTTAGTCCATCTGCTAGAGTTGCCAAAGTCCTAACAGTTTCAACATTGCTGAAAAGTCCAAGCCCCAAGTCTCTCCCAAGATGTGAGGCAAACTCTTAGCTGCAAGCCCCTGTACAAATGAAAAGTTAAACATTTCCAACTGTTCAATGGCACAAGATAAACAATTTTCATTATAAAAGTTGCAAACAGGGGAATGAATACAAAGGATTGGGATCAAAGCAAGTTCAAAATCCTGCAGGCAAATGTTAAGTCCCATAGCTCCATGTCCAGCATCTGAAGCAATCTGTGGCAAATTGTGAGCTACAGAGGGCTTGTGTGAGTCCACCCCTATGGCATTTCCGGTGCTTATAGTTCCTGTGGTTTCTGTCTTAGGCTGGTTTTGCTCCATCTTTGCAGCTTTCTTTAGATGAGATATGTTTTTGGTTTTTCCAAACTTCTGCGGTCTCCACTGCACCTTTGGCTTTTCACTCACACCTTCACACACTGCCCTCTCAGGGGGACACTGCCCCTGAGGCCCCCAGGCCTTCTTACCTCCACAACTCTTGCATTCTACATGCACCTAAAACCAGCACCATGTGGATGATCCCAAGGTCTTCTGCCAGCTAAAGCAGTAGCCAGACTTCCTCCCCTCTTAGCTGTAGGACTCAAGTCCCTGGGTCACTGGTTACTCTAAATCCAATTCTGAGAAACAAATGTTCTATGCCAACACCAGCATGCTGGAACATGGTGCAGCCACCACTGCCATTCTGGCACATGGTGCAGCTTTCTCCTCAAAGCAGTTTTTCACCTTTGCAGTTTTGAGGCTGCAAAGGGTGGAGACTTATTGCTTCTTATGATACCCTCAGGCCATCTTTTCTGTTCTCCTGTTCCTTCTTAGCATCAAGATCTCCTCAGTCCTATCTTGATAGTTCACAGTTTTATGGGAGCTTCCTTTATGGTCAAACTCACATTTTAAACCATTCTGCTGGGCTCTTTGCTCTTGACTGTCAACATAAATCTGGTGAAAAGTCCCCAACAGTAGCCTTGCCACAGCCACAATATTCCACTTCCTTGAAATTTCCTCTACCAGATTAATTAGTCCACCACCCTTAATTTTAGTCTCAGGCAAAGTCTCTGGACACCAGTAAAATGCAGACAAACTTTCTTCCAGGTCATAGCACACATCATTTGGAGCCCAGCAGCCAATGCAATCCTTCTTCCCCACAGAAACCTCCCGAGCCTGGTCTTTACAGGCAGGATTTCTGTCAGTTTTCTTGCCTTCTGAGCTCTGGCCAAAATCTACCATGCAGAATAGCCTAAGGCACTCCAGGTCCACTTTTTTAAGTGACATTCCAAACTCGTCCCATGGGCCATTCTCAAAGGCTCTGGAACTACATGGTCAGGTATAGACACAGCAACAGCCCCACTCCCAGTGCCAAATTTTGTCTTGCTTCCTTTTCTCTTGCTGAGACAGAATACCTGATGCATAAAATTAAGGAAAGAAACATTTATTTAGCTCACAGTTTGGGGAAGTTTCAGTCCATAATCAGCTAGCTCCAAGGCAGGGTGGCATGGCACAGGAGCAACACTTCAAGGCAGCAGAACACAGCAGAAGCAACAAGAGCAAAAGGAGTGGGGGATGCAAGCCTCTTTTCCTCACATTGTAAGCATGCTACCATCCCTTAGGGCAGTGTAGCACTCACACAATCTCCATGCCCTCCTCTTGCATAGGATGAGGATATTTACAAAATGAGTACCTGGTCCCCTGATGAGTCACGTTGTTAAACTTCTAAACTTCTCAAGTTGACACAATGTATCAATCTTTACATACAGGTTACTTAACTTTACCTGGAATCACTTTCTTCTTGTGTAAAACAAGACAAAGAATATCTTGTTCATACTTGACCCTATGCTCATGAAAGTCCTATTCCATATAAAATACCCATCCCTCAGAAAACTGATATTACTAGCGGAAAGATCAGTGTTTAGGCTGGAAATGCAAACTGGTACCAGACTGTGAAAATCCTATAAACTCTACTAAATAATGGGTTCTATATAATATAGGTAATATGCACTAAATCTCAAAAGTTTTAAGTAGACATGAACAAGTGTGTATTTTAGAAGAATATTTGTTATTTTAGCTATTTTCTCATTGCCAGGACAAAATATCCAACATCTGTAACTCGAAGGAGCAAAGGTTTATTTTTGGCTCACATTTGCAGTTCATGGCCAGTTCATTCCAGAGCAGAGTGGCATGGGAGGGGCACAGTAGAGTAACAGCTGCCTGCTTCGTGGTGGGAAGAGAACAGAAAGGGAAGAGAGGAGCTGAGAAGAGAGCTGCGCCCTACCAGGTCTCTCCCCGAGTGACCGCTCCCTTCTAAGCAGACCCCACCTCCCAATGTCAAATTTAACTTAACTCCAATCACCTCTTAAAAGCCCTGCCTATCAGCACACGAGGCACTGGGCATCTAGATATAAACCATAACAACTGTGGCAGTGGCGCGACCCTTGAATTGCAATAAAAAAAGAGATGGAAAGGAGAAAGATTAAGATATCATAACAGTCTTTACAAGAAACAGTTAAGGTACTGGGCACTGAACTTGGACTGTGGTAGGAAGAGTGGCTAAGAAACAACAGAAATATAATTGTGAGGGACCAAGAATGATTGTAAAATTTCTAGTGGATGCTGATTCCTTGAAAGAATGATGAAAAATAGAAGTAAGACTGAGGATGGAAGCAGTAAAACTGTATTCTGGACCTGCTAAGGGCGGCTTGTCCACACATAGATTCTGGAAACCGTTGTGATATGAATGTAAGGAGAGAATTGTAGACTAGAGACAGATATATGATGATCAACTGCAAACACATTATAACTAAAAAAGAAAGCTACTGAGCCTGACCAACAACAAGGCCTGAACACTAAAGGAACTCTAAGGAGATGCAGCAAAGGAGACTTCAGAAAACCGTCGATGTGGTTGGACAGGAAACAAAAGAGGACTGAGATCTCGACATCAACAGAAGGAAGACGTTCAGGGAGCAGGGTTCAGTCTGCAGGGCTCAGAAACACAATCCTTAAGATGCATAATGATTCCAACGAAACCACTGCACTTGGCAAACAAGGATCATTTTTAATCCCAAAGAGAGGTTTTGCAGAAATGACAGAAGAGACTGCATCAAGACTGCAGTGACCACAGCAAGGAGACAAAGGAGGCTCTGGAACCAGCCTAAAGGGCCCACTTTTTCACAGCCCATTGGCAATTCTCCCAGACTTCTATTGCTTGGAGATTCCACTGGCCTTAGAGTCAAACTCTGTTGCAACCACACAATGTGTGACATAAGGCTGTCTTGTTAGGCGGCTTACCTCAAAAAAGATCTTTTATAATCAGAAGCGCTTGTTGTTTAAAAGCCCAACAGTTACAGACAGCATTTTGTTTGACTTTCCGTGAACTTTCTTCTGTTACCCTTGTAAGAACTTTATGCAGGAGAAGTGCCAGTGATTTAAGAGTTACATTTCCAGTTCATGAAAGCAGACAATAAAACACTGATGAGGTCTTATTCATTCCTAGGTCATCATCAGGAAATAGTGAATGCTAAGAATTTGATGTAATTCAAGCAATATTGAAACTGTCTAGGCATATATTAATAACATCTTTCATATTTATGACTCTAGGAAAAAGAGGTCAAAGCTTATTCCCAAAGTTATCTGATTAACCTTCAAATTCACCTTTGCGTATAAGAAAGAGATAAATACTTGGCCCATCATATAAAAAGAAAATAGAGGTCCAAGATCCAAAACAAACTTGGTGTACAGTGTACATAATGGAGATTTCTGGGTGTGCTTTAATGCATTGAAACAGTGTCTATGATCTGTGGATCATTTGTATCAAATGTTTGTGGTATACTTTTTCTAGAAATATATATTTGTAGGCCTTATAAACTGATGCATCCATGAAGGTAGGCTTAAACTCTGAGTTCTGAAAAATATCATGGAGATTCTGATGTAACTTAGCATTTCAAATACATTGAAACACCTTCAGTGGCTCAACAAGAACAGGATTTATTGAGCATCTACTAAATGACAGTTATTCGGTAGTCATTCCAAATAATACTTATACATGCAACACCTTTTCTATGCTGAAATAGCTTCATCACACTTGAACACTGCTTTCTTTTGTTCAGAACCCCTAACCCAACCATTCTCTCTCTCTCTCTCTCTCTCTCTCTCTCTCTCTATATATATATATATATATATATATATATATAAATCCATCCATCAATAATTTGAAATAGGGTACAGAAAATATAGACCGTGATGAATGCTGAAGCTGATCAATCAGGATCAGATTTTTGGTTGGTGGTCAGTGGTGAACCACATGCAAGGAAAGCTAATAAAGTACCCAGTCCAGAAAAACCAAAAGGTAGAAACTCAGAGGTGGAGACTAATGGGCCTAGAGGGCTAGAAAAAGACACTAAGTTCCTGACAATTTTCCATTTTCCTCCAGGCCCTCCTGCTGTGGCATCTATGAAAGTGCCTAAATCCTTACATCAAAACTTATACTCAAGCTAGTTTAAGTGGGTTTCTGTTCCCAATCAGAGATTATAGGAGCTTTGCTTAGAGCAATTAATTTACAGACGCAGAAATCCAGTGCACACAATTCCCTTCTCCATCTGAGTAAAGGAAATCGCCTTCTGACCTCTGTATGAACCAGTAAACTTAAAGTTATTCCATTCCCCCATCTATTCCATCAAAACTTGCTAATTTTATCTCTAATATCTCTTAATAGGTTTTATTTATTCCTACAAATGCTATCCTATTGGAAGTTATCAAATCTCCTACTTCAGGCATATTCTGACTAGTATACCCTGTTTGTCCTTCGCAGTGAGATTAGATCTGAGAATCTGATCACATCCCCACTCCTCTACTGCTATAGTGCCCCGCTCAATGGTTTCCCATTGCTTGAGCCATGAAGACCAAATTATTTAACATAGCTTACAAGGTCACCTTGATGTCACTCCCACCTTGCGCCTTGTATTCTCTTGGTTGTTGCCAAAACCCACTGGCCTACTTCCCATGCTCTTTTCAACCACAGCAGGGGAAATGCTCCTCACTTGACTACAACACTTTTCTTCTCCCCTTTTACCTAATTAACTGGCACCTGTTCTTTGAACTTCCTCTCAGGTCAGGCATCATTCTCTTAGGGAAGCCTGTCCTGATTTCCTGGATGAGGCTCAATATGCCTCCAACCAATGTAAACTCTTACAACACTGTGTAACATTTATCTTTATAATATTTACCACAAATGTAGTTTTAAATGGGCAGGATTGTACGACAATCTGGTGACTATCTACCCATAAGTGTTGTGTCTGATATGTGCCCATGGCCATTTCCTCAGAAACTGTCACTGTACCAAACATGTATTAGGTTCTCCTAAATATTTGCTGCATAAACATTGGATGACCAGTTAGAAAAAAAATCAAACAGTGCATGAAAACCAGATTTCTCACTGACCAAAGCATAGGCTTGCCCAAGCTAGAGACCAGAGGGGGGAAAGCAGAAGTTGGAGAAGCCAAGTCTGTTTATGAAAGGTTCTAATACGAGGTGAGTCGAGACAATGGAAAGCTTGAACTGGTTGGATCCTGGTTAAACAGTACCTGGAGACAACGCTACCTGGAGACAAAACAGTAATCTGGTGACAAGCAGATGACAACCCACAAGACAAGTAATGAGTCAGGAGCCAGGAAGGGATATAACCAGACTACAAGCACGTTCTAGATGATAACGGAGAGGGCATGAAGCCATTGAAGTGAATGGTCAAGAAGCCAGACAAAGCAGCAAGAGATGTTTGTGGTGAAGGGAGATGAGAAAAGTAGAACAGAATATCAGTAGAAGCGTTGGCTCAATTTATAGGTAGCACATGTCAGGTAACCTTCTAAACACTGCAATGCATTATTTAATTCTCAAAATAATTCAATTAGATAAGTAAGTCTATTATAGCAATTTTACAAATTGCAAATTTGAGGCTTGCCTAAAATCAATAAAAAAAATGGAGCACCATAGTTTGAAACCAGAGAGACCTGGCCTCACTTTTAACGACTAGTGTGACTATTTCTTTATGAGATTAGGGACCAAAATAGCTGGTTAATGAAATTGGTTCTTGTCTTAGCCACAAAAATGAGATCAGAAAAGGGGTAAACTAGAATCAAAGTAAGACATAAGAAGCTTTTTTACAAAATTGAATCAGATGCCCTGAAATGAACCAGGAAATGACATTTAATGCCACAGCATTTAATGAGTAGTCAATCATAGCTGTTCATAATACAGAACCAGATGGATATAGTCTGAAACAATGGCTCGGCCACAGCCTGGTTGTGTGAATGTTACTTAAATTCTCTGCACTTGGTTTCTGCCCTTGCTGAGAACATGAATATCTAGCTCATAATTTTGTTTGCAGGATTAAAAAGATAATGCATTTGTAAGTGTTTAGTTCAGTATAAATAATTCTGTATTCAATAATTAATCCCAAAAGAGATTTTTCAAAGCTGAGATATTATAGTTGATGTAGGCAAAGAAAGAGGGATATAGAACTGATCTACTGTCTTGTCCATGGACCAAATGGTTCATTACCACTGACTTGACAGATACATATATGTACGTGGATAGTCTTATTAGCTAAATGTCTCCTGTGGGGAGACTAAAAATCCTCTAATGAAAGCTGTTGAAGGAGGTTGATAACTCTGAAGATACACTTCGCCCTAAGAAATGCTGACAGCTAAAGTGAACTCAGCTTGGGTGCCACTCATAATTCTCTGAGCAGCTTTACAGTTGGCTTTAGAAATATTTCTGAGAGTCAAAAGCTTGAATGCTTTCATTTCTGAGGCATGTCTTGGAGCACACTCCTATGAGTTGCTCTTCCATAAGGCATTGAATCTGACTTTGCAAAATTAGTGTATCTATCCTTTAAAAAAAAAAAACTAAAGAATTTGAGAATTTTGAGGCAAATTCATCAACACTTGACTTTACAAATGGAAATTAAAAGTATATGAAAAACATCCACTCTCAAAACACTTTAATAAAGAAACATAACACATTTTTGGAGGAAAATTTGGCAAAATCTATTAAAAGAATTTAATGCACATTCCCTATGATCCAGCAAACCAACTTCTGAAAACTATAAAAATGTTTGCATAAACATGAAAAAACATATGTGAAAATATATTATTGGAAATTTTTCAATGAATGTCCATGACTAGAGATGACATTTCATAGACTGAAAGTGGAGTATCTCTGTTAAGTAAAAAGCTACAGGACTAATTTCAAAAATTAGAATGATGTATGCCGACTGGCCTGAAAACATATTGTATATTTGAATATAGTTATATTTAAAAATTGAAGATTATTAAAACAGATAATAGACTCTTTTGTTTAACATACATGTCATATATACTTGCACATATTATATTTATGTATTATTAAAATTTATGTATATATAATTTATAAATACTGTAAACTGGTGTTCATGGTGTTTACTTCTGAGACAATAGGCTTTGTAAATAGATTGAGAAAATGGAACAGAGTCAGTGTTATGGATTATGTTTAGATGTCCCCTCAAAGCCTCAGCAGTCACGGCTAGTGTTTTTCAGAGGTGGCTGGATCTAGAGTGTGTGGTGTTGGGATCAAGGGTATGTGATTATTAAATCGTCCTACTGATCGGTTTGGCATAGCTCTGGCTATGATCAAAGGTGTGAGGGCTACACCTGTCCTGGTGGGTAGACTGCATAAAACATAAGAAATAGAAAGCGCTAATGTGCTCTTGTCTGTCTACCTTGTCAAGAACTATTTTCTTCTGTGAGGCCCCTCTGCTGTGCCACCCTACCTTGTAGCCAACCAATTATGGCTGAAACCTCTGCAAACTGTGAGCCAAATAAGCCTTTCCTCCTTTAACTTTGAGTGTTGGGTATTTTGTCTTGGCAACAAGAAAAGTCTTACCTAACTAAGCCAGGTAGCTTTTGCTTTCATTCTACAGTCTGACATTGTTTGAATTTTTCACAGTAAACAAATTTGGTTATCCTGAAAACTATGGAAGATAAGCAAAATGCACGGCAATTGTCGTAGTCCTCTCAAGCTGCTGTAACAAATTATCTCAGGCTCAATAACATATACATAACAGAAATTTCGTGCTCATGGTCCTAGAGACTGAGGAGGGCAAGATCAAGGTGCCAGCAGATTTGATGTCTAGGGAAGGCGAGTTCTACTTCATAGATAGCATTTTTGCTAGGCTCATATTTGGCCAAAAGGGCAAGCAATTCCCTTCAACATTTTTTTTAACAAGGGCACCAATCCTAAAACTCCTTGCCTCTTACCACTATCGCACTGAGTATTAGGTTCCAATATATGAATCAGGGACACTAACATTGACACCATAACAGCAATACATCTTAAAATCTTCTTTCCACTTGCATTCACTTAATTCCTACGCATATCTTCCCCACTGTCATTCTTCCTCAGTGTTTCTAGAACTCCTATGGCTTAACACAAGTGTCTGGAATTAGACCCACTTTTCTTTCCCAAACTATCTTTTGCTTCCCCTGTTTTGTCTACCTCCTCCCTTGTACCCAATTCTATACCACCGACCCAAGAAGCAGGCTATATTTAGGTGGAGAACATTTCTCAACGAGAATGAAAAGAAAAGATACTATCATTTCCTTGGTAATACAAAGTCAAAAAACTGCTCTGCTGAACAAAACAGAAGAAAGACACTAAAACTGTGGTATTAGCTCATCAATACTAGTAAGTGTTCTCTCTCCCTCCCTCTCTCTCTCCTCTCCCTCTCTTTCTCTTTTTCTCTCACTTATTATTTCTGAATTCCATGAAAACAGGACCTATAGTTTCATCATTATTTTCCTACAATTGCATATCCAACACATTGTAAGCGCTCAACAATGTTTGTTGAATATGTTTGAACAAATCATGCCCTCAAGCCACTTATAGTCTTTAGGGAAGCTCATAATTAGTGATATTAAGTAATTCTTCCTTCATATCACATCTGCTGCTCATACCTGAGAGCCAATTTTACCTGAGAGGCAATAGCAATTTTAAACAACCAGCCGCCAATTACTAAGGACTTATTTCTGCAAAACCCTGCATGCTAATACAGGCTGTCAGCCAAGGAACCCAGCAGAGCTGTGCTTAGCAACCAGTCCCTTTGCTATCTATCTTGGTTAGCTATGTCAAAAGTTATTCTAACTTCATTCAATCAATGGCTTCATGTTGTGAAAGAACGACACAGCAAGGAGATGAGAAAACAGAATCAAAGACATGTATGGTCAACAGTGTTATGGCTGCTCCAAAACACCTTTCTTCTTTCCAGTGTGGCTGAAGCTGCACAATAAGCTTGTTTACGACCCTTTGGGGAGGGATCTGTTAAGCAAAAGAAAGGTGCATTTGACCTTCATATCCCTGGAAGAAGAGATACGAAATAGCTCTCTGTTTACCATTCTGACCTCATTTCCATGATGCTGAGCCACTCATTTGGGAAACGTGAAAAATAGGGTTCACTTTCTTTTTATCTTAAGATGCTCTTAAACACATTAGGTCCTTGGTGAGTTTAAGTATGGTTAAAACTATATGGCCACAAACATTAGTTAGGTGGGAATAGAAAGACATTAGGTCTCCAAGTTATAAATAAAGTACAGTGCACAGTCTACAGTTTTTTCTTTCTATGCCATTACTTCCCAGTGGTGCTTTGGTTCATACTTTCTGGAGCAATGCTCCCGAATGCAAACAGATGTTAACTTTCAACAAACAAACAAATAAACAGAAAACTCAAAAATAAATCCTAAAGCTAAAATTCAGATATTGGCAAAGAATAGCCAGCACATTTACACTTAATGCATTTAATTTCATGCATAACACCTTGGTTTAGTCTAGACATGCCTGAGCCAGATCACATTATGGCCCCATATGCAGCCACGCTTTAAAGAAGCTCTGCTATTTCACATATTCTATAAAACCCAAGGAAAAGGGACAGGAGCCTGGCTATTTTCATTCAATAAATTGCCTTATGCCTCAAGTCAGCCTCAAACTCAAAATTAACAATGTCTGGTGTCAGTTTTAACTGGAAAGGACCACAAAAATCATGAAGTCCATGCCCCTTATTTCCAGAAGAGAAAAATTAGGCCTAAAGAGAAAGAAATAGTTACCTCAGGGCACAGCTGGTGGTAGAGAAGAAAGAAAACCTAAAATTGACTTCCTGCTCGGTATTCTGTCCACAATAGCACAGGGCCTCTTAGTCTTGACTGGAATTGAACTAGCAATCAACATAATGAAATTTCATTTCAGTGCATGTCTATTAGTGTTTCTTATGGGCTCATAGTTGAGCTAGACTTCCAGGAGAGACACACAAAACATCTAGGTCTCAGCCACTGCCTCCAAGGAGCTAACTTCAGAGACAAAAGTACACATTTCTGAGGCATGAATAGGAAGTGACTCTGATGAGTATATGCCTTCTTTTAATGGTGATTAAAACATTCTGGAATTAGTGGTGATGGTTGTGTAGCTTTGCAAATATACTGAAAAACACTAAATTATACACTTTCAAAGGGCAAATTGTATAATAAGTGAATTTATGTTTGTCTGTTGCTGTTCCAAATACACGAGATAATCAATTTATAAATAGAAAAGATTTATTTTGGAAACTTCATTCTATAGGAAAGTCATGAGGCTTCAGATCATGATAAACTAACCCATTACTTAGGGGCCCAAGAGGATGCAGCACATCATGCTGCAGCACGTGGTAAAGGAAAGCCTGTGAACTTCCTTGTCAGTACGCGAAAAGATAGAGCCTGGGATCCCACACCACCCTTCAAGTGCATAAGTCCAGTAACCCAGTATAAGGCCAAATCTTAGAATAGCAAACTTATAAACATTTTATGGTAAAAGTTAAAATCAATTCATGGCCTGTGACTATGCTCTTACTACCTATCACAGAGTTAGACTGCTGGGCTCAGTCAGCCTTCACTGTCTGCACCCCGCTGCTCCCTCCACATAGCCGGCCAGGTCAGCTCGACCACACCCAGCTGCAGTACCTGTGTTTTTCAACTTAAAATATGTACATATGTAGCTGTGCTTTGCTTGCTTCCAGGACCCTGTACTTTGTGCCCAGAACACAATCACCCAGTCATGGAGGCATTCAGCACTACCCACTCTGCTCAGACCCCTCCTTCCCAGAATGTCTCTGTCTAATGGTAAATGATCTCTTTTAAGTAAACATGTTCAAAACAACTCTGCCTGACAATATATGAACTAATTCTTGTATTCCATATCACCAATCATGTAATAACCTGCTGTCAGCTTTGTACTTTCTGCTTGCAAACTGTATTTAAACTGAACTCAAACCTGACTCTGGACTGATGATTTGGGACTGGTTCCCATCAGCCCTCTAGCATTACATTAAAAGTCCCCTTCCAAAATCTCCTCTGAGCAGAGAGTTTTCCTTTCACGCCCGTATTGTTTCTGCAACACCAGAACCTATTGGGCCCCACATCTAAAACTTTCCACTGCCTCCCAGTGATGCCAGACTGAAGCCCAAGCCTTTATCACCTGGGACTTTGAGAGACATTTCAGATCCAAATGATCACATTATAACTCAATTTTAAAAGTCATGTACATCAAGTACTGATAATGGGATGTATGCAGGATGGTTTGTGGTCCTGACTGGAAATCAGAAAAGCTGCCTAGTAACTCTCAAATATTTCAAGGGAAATCAAGAATTTAAAAGAATGTGGCATTTTGCTTGGTGGAAATAACAGCAACAAAGGCAGGAACATAGACAAATATAATAGAGATATTTTGAGAAGAAAGATGAGTTATTTTAGAGGGTTGTCTTCACATTCTTTGTGGGAAAATGTACCATGGTAAGAAATACACTGTTGGTAAAGGTATTCATTAAGCATTTTCAGGTTCTGGTAAAATGAAATTGCTGTAGGTTGGCTCTGGAATGTCTCACAAGAGCTCATATGTTAAAGTCATTGTTTCCAGACTGTGAAACTATTGGTGAGTGATGGAAAATGTGAAAAGTGGGCTTAGTCTGAGATGGAGTTGTGTAGTTGGAGGCCCTGCCCTCAAAGGGGCCTTCTTTCCCTCTCATTGACTCCCAGCCTCCATGAGGCGAACAGGCGGCCCCCTCACATACTGCCTACAGTACAGTGTTGTCTCCCCACACATCCAAGCAACAGGGCCAGTGAACCAGGGACTGAAACCTCCAAAACTGTGAGCTAAGATAAACCTTTCCTCTGTATAAAGTTACTGACTCAGGTATTTGTTACAATAACACAAAGCTAATGAACACAACATAACTTAAGAACTATGCTGAGCACCAATAAAAAAAATTGTAATTTTTATCCAGCAATTCAACAAGCATTTACATCTGAAAAATACAAATGAGGAAATAAATTTTGACTCCAAGCACATTTCCAGCCAGAAAGCCAATAGGATCCCTAAGATAAGACTTTTCAAATATCCACAAAGTGGCATGAATCTTGAAAAAAGAATTATAGGAGCTATTCCAAGTGCGTCTTGAGTTTAGATACACACAGCAAAAAACTGAAGGAGGAGTTTGCTGTTATACTGTAAACTTACAAAATATTAAGCATCTAATCCGGATATTTTAGGCCAAAGTGGACTTTATTGATAGAATCGATGACTAATTTCAATTAAGTAAAGGTTGCAAAGGTCTGGATTCACTGCAGGGTTTGGGAAAATGCTAAAAGTCAAAAAGTCATTCATGTGTTTTCCTTACCTATACAGAATTCATTCCCTTCCCTTTTCTCCATTTCGTGTGAGCCACCACACCGCCCCTGTCATTGCCCTGTGTGCTTTAGAATGACTCCAGGAACAGGCACTTGATGTTGGGTTGGCCACTGATTTTACTTCCTAATCCCCTAGCCACAGTTCAGTCATCAGCATATGTACTAAAGAAATATGCAATTCTAGAGCTTTATGTAAGACTGTTTAGGAGACAAATACTCTTTGGAAAAGAATTTCTAAATCTACCAATGATATTTGCCAGAAACTCCTGGGTACCATCCACAGGAAGGACCTTCGGGAGAAAAAGTCAAATAGAGCCTGGAAACAGCGAATCTGATTCCTGGAAACTTTATCGACCCAACTGGACTCTTGCATCCATGCAATCTTGCAGTCATTGTCCTTGGCTTGTTCAGAAAAATGAACAAATACATTTCTTCCTTCATATCCATTTTGAGCTGAGTTTCTGTCACTTCCCATAACGTGATGATAAATGAAACATCCAACACAACCTTATGCATTTCTGAATGTGAAAATGAGTTCTTGAGAGGGCTAAGAACTTGCTCGGAACTGGAGTCGTCAGTAGTGAAATCCAGCCACAAATCCAGATACCTCGGGTTGCATTCTAGCTCCTTTTCGCTATACTATAACTAAAGCCTCATTTTGGTAAGAGAAATAAGACAGACACAGAAAGAAAAATACCGCATGACCTCAGTTAATGTAAAAATCTAAAAAAAATAGTCAAGTATTACAAGCAAGACTAGAGTGGCAATTAACAGAGGCAGAAAAGTGGGAGAAATGGGGAGAGTTTTGATTAAAGGGTACAAATCTGCAGCAATAGAGAATAAATAAACACACACCTATAATGTACAACTTGGTGACCACAGCTAGTTCTGCAGTGTACATCAGAAATTTACTAAGCAAATTTTAAGTGCTCTTACCAAAAACAAGAGCATAGCTATGTGAAATATTGAATATATCAACTTGCTTCTCTGTAGTAATCATTTCACTATGTATACGATCATTAATATAGCTCAAAACATCATGGTGTATATTCTAAATATATACAATTGTATTTTAAAAGAAACAAAATATACAGTATTGATTTTTGACTTTACAAAAGCCTCAGTTGGAATAATTAGACCTTCAGAGTTGAGGTGGCAGCTATAAGCAAAAGCTTTTAAGTAGCACACGTTAGGTAGCAAAAAGCTTTTATAGTGGTGAATTGCCTCTGAACATTAAGTGTTCTTTCTTTCTTAAAGTAGCAAAAAAAATCAAAGGCTAGCAAATATCCAATGACATCATATTACTGTTGAAATCAAATTCAAGTTCTTTTCCGTAGTCTGTGCATCTAACTGATCTGTGCCTGACCTTCTTGTAGCTACATCTCACGCACAGTTCTCTTCTTCTACCGCTACTCCACAGCCATCCCCAATTTCCTTCCAGTTCCCTGAATGTCCCTTGCTCTTCTCCCCGACCCCGTGCACGTGCCCTTCCTTCTGGCTTAGATTTTTGTCACATACAAAGCACAGCCAGCACCTTCTGACCTCTAGGTCTCAACCTCACCCCCTCCGGTCCCCCAGTCAAGACAGCTTCAAGCAAAGAAAATCCCTCCCTTTTGTAACTCTTTAATTTAGAACCTTGCTTTAAATTTTAGCAATATTATTATTTTATTCATTACTATTTTATTTATGTTTATTTTCTGCTTCTCTCCTCGATTTAGTATGAGCAGAGACACACCTCTACCAACCTCTGTTAAACCTCAGCACCTCACATTTAAGAATATATTTAATAAATATTCAAATTTGTGGAAGAAAGAAACAAAAGACAGTCCTCTTTCCTAATTCAAGCTCACAGCTTCCTCCCAGGAAGTCCTTTCTTATCTTTATCCCCAATGTCCAAAAGCTTCAAGATAACTCCATTACCTCTTAGAAAACTATTACAAAAGCATTTTGGCATTTAGACAGCACCAGTTTTCCAAAGCCATTCTCTAGCCCTAAATTGATTGGCAGTTTAGTTTTACCCAAAAATGTGTCTAGTAAATAACGGCAGGTGGCTCAGTGCTCCTTTTGCCAGTGGCGATAAGGCCTCAGTGACAGAACTGCCCTTCCAGGTGATTTGCCTGGCCATTGTTTTAACGCAGAACCATTTTATTAATTCTGACACTGGCACTACTCACTGAGTCAAACCAAGTGTCCTTGCTGCCAACTTGAATAGCTAAACATTATATTTTAGTCCAATTCAATTGCAGATCTAAAAAGCTATGCCTTGAGAAAAGGTATATTTAACCTCCCATGTATGGCAGACAATTGTTAAAACACTAACACAGGCCACTAACTGTAAGCCAGGAAGCGTGGTCACTTCTAGTCAGTTGGCAGATACACCAACTCTTCAGTTCACACAGACTTAATTATCTTTTGAGATGGAAGATTCAAAAACTTCAAGCACAAAATAAAGTGAATTGAGTCACTTCACTGAAAACTTCACGAGTGAATCTGTTCTTGGACTTAGTATTTCAGATGATATCCTTAACTCTGATCATTCACAAGCTTTATTCACAGGCTCCTGCCAGTGACAACAGCGCTGGTGGCAGTGTGGGTCGACACACTAGCAAACATTTCTGTACCTTGTATTGGCTCTTTAAAGGTCAGATCTTGTTCCTAGAGGAATATAGTGTTCTGAATACATAAGCACGGGTACACGGCCACTCCAGAGTCAGCTTCACTTGAGGCCATGCTTAAAATATAAGGAGCACAGATCATTCATCTGCATGGAAGGGAAGATCAGATCAAAGAGGAATGAAAGCAATAGATTTCTGCTCCCTCAAGTGACTCAGATATATTCTGGAAATGTTGGTAGCAACTGCCAAGTACCCAGTTTCCTATCAAGCCTGGGTAAGCCACACAGAAATAAGAGGGATGAAACTACGGAACACAAAGAACTATACAACTTAATGTTCTTAATGTTTTACAAACTACCAAATCCTTCTGCATACTCTTGCCAACTGAGCCACATTCTCTCTCCTAACTCCACGAGAAGAAATGGGTGATAGTCTGAGTGCCCCAACACCAGCATTTCCATTCTATTTGTATACTCATCTGTGTGTGTCTTCGCGCAGTAAAGACAAGAGAAAATGAAAATACGTGAGGACAATGGAAACAGTACCAAGAAAAGAAGAAAAGAAGTCAGAGAAAACAGTTATCTGTGTAAGAAAAACTCTAAGTGGTGGGAATCTAAATGAACTTAGCTTAACATTTTATTCGCTTATGTATGTTTTTATTAATTTTTCTATGATAAATGTTTTATTTAAATATGTTCTTCATAAATGAAAGAATTTCTTCTAAGCTATCTCCTATGGCCAGAATGATTATACCATTTTCATACATGATGTTGAGGCTTGAGTGTACACCAGCACATAGTATGTTTTCATTTCTTCAATCAAAAGTCAGAACCATTTGAGAGACAAACCACAGGCCGCAAGCCAGAGAAAATTAAAATAACATTAATTATCAACAAACCTGATAAACTTGAAAAGCTACCAAGATTTTGAGACAGCTGGACTAGCGGTTTTGAGATACCTCACCCACTCCTTTAGACAGACTTATTCCATTATAAGTACTGACTATTCTGGGAAATACCAAGCATTTCTTCCCCTTTGGAACTCTGCCCCTATATTACCCAGGAGAAGCACAGACAAAAATGTTTGCTGATGGTGGAATTCTTCAGAGAATCAAGGAAAGGATTGAGCCATGCAAGCATCGGTGCTCTTTCTAGATTCAGCCAGAAAATTTGATGGTGTGAAGAGGAGGCCAAGTTCCCACTAGTGGAGATCCCTTCTTTTGATACAGGCTGCAGGTGTAGTAAGGTAGTACTACAGATTATTAGTCCTATCAGTGGAATTAAGATAAAGGAAACATGTTATTTGAGATTTGATCATCCACACTTATTCTCACTGACTGGAAGTCAATAACACGACTTTTCTCTAAATCAACCAATGAAATACACTGGCAATCATGACGGATAGATTTGTTTCAGGGGAACCTATGATGCCTACAATATGATAATGATTTCACATTATTTACTTATAGGATTAAGAAGAGGATAGCTTGAAGATGAGAGTGACATTGGCTTTTTTTCCCTTTTAAGATTCCCCTCCTCCAAGCCAGCCACTTTCTCCGGGGAAAGGTAGTACTAGCTACTGCACTTACGAAACTTTCTTTTTCTCTATGACCTGCCTCATAAATAATGATGAAGCCTCAGCTACTTAGACTTTTGTTGCAGCCAGCTGCTTTTATTTATGAACGACATGGGTAGCCAATCACTGCCTGCATGGTAGCACAATATTACTCTGAAAGGGGAAGCATAAGGTCACTGGGAAAACCTGCGGCAGCCTGTTATGTGCTGTGCCTGTCACCAGCACCACTGTAGAACAAAGATTTATGCAGCCCACCGGAAATGGCATATATATTATTGCTGCTATCATAAAGAGACAGGGAAGTTTGCACCTTCTGGTCCATAGCTATTTGGAACTTTTCCTATTTGTATGCTACCTTTATGCAGTTTTAAAGAAATTCTGTAAGTATCTTACAGAAGTTATCAATTATATCATCACCCAAAACACCAAATAATGTCCTCACCCGTTATAACCCCTGGAGTGATGAAAAGCAGACTGAAGAAAATGTAGAGAATAGTTTGCACCTACGAACTATAATTTGACAAATTGGCATTTTCTGTAACTCAGAAACAAGGCAAAAAAATGAAAGTTTCCAAAAACTTTCATCTCATTCTTTCATCTGAGTTAATGAAGAGGGAGAGTTCTAATTGATTGGCAATCCTAGGACCACTTAGCTCTGCCGGAAAAGTTTTCAATGTAAACTGTTTTTTAAATATATCCAGGTAAACCCAGCACTTCAGTACGGTTCTCAAGGGCCATAATTATGTTGTTATAGGATTTTTGCTTTCCATTTCTATATTGTATATTCTCATTATCATGGACTATGAAGATAGAGGCTTGGCTTTTAACTTCCTAAAAGCCACTAATATTATGCTAGGTTATAGCATCTGGATACAGTAATATGGCATGAGAGAAGACCAGAGCCCTTTTGGCAATAAGCTCTGACTAGGCTGATGGTAGTCTGCCTTCCTTTGAAAGACTTCATAAAGCATATTGTGTGATTTGTTATAGTTTGGATGTGGCTGTCCCTTAAAGACACACATGTTTAACATTTGGTGTAAATGTCTAACTTAGTCTATTGAGAAAGGGCAGAAAGTGGATCCTAGAGGGAGGCATTTAGGCCATTAGCAGCATGGCTTCACAGGAGATGGTGGGACCCCGTCTCTTCTTTCCTCTGTGTTTTACCAATTGTCAGCCATGACGTGAGTGTGTTTGTTCATCCACCTGTTCCTGCTGTGGTGCGCCACCTCGTGACAAGCCCAAAGCAAATGGGGCCAAGTGACCACAGATTGAACCCTCCAAATTGTGAGCCAAAACAAACATTTATTCTTTATAAGTTGATTATATAAGGTATTTTGTGGCAGTAACAGACAACTAACTAACACAATTTGCAATGGTTTTTAGGGCCCATACATTTGTTCGGTACCTATTATGTATTAAGTTTTTATACACTAGATATTCTGTTAGGCAATCAATGTTTACCAAGTATTGTTTGTGTGTCTGACACATTAGTAGATGCTATGGTAACAGTATGTAGTTGGTCATCAGCAGGCAGACAGCTTGGCACTTATCTCAGCATCTTGGTCATGGGAAACTCCCAGTTCTTTCTCCAATTCCCTATCACAGCTCACTTTCTACTTTTAAAAGTCTTTTCTCAGAAACCTTACATTAGTTTGATAGGGCTACTAGAAAAGAGTACCACCAACTGGACTGCTTAAACAACAGCAATTCATCCTTTTATAGTTTTGAAGGCTTGAAATCCAAGATCAAAGTGACACCGGAGTGGATTCCTTTCGAAGGCTGTATGAGGCATCCGTTCCAAGACTCTCTTCGAGCTTCTGGTATTTTGCAGCAGACTCATCAGCCTCAAGAATCACTATGTAGAATGGCAAATAAATACATGAGAAAATGTTCAACATTATTAGTCATTTGAGAAATGCAAATTAAAACAACACTGAGATTTCATCTCACCCAAGTAAGAATGCCTAGCATTAAGAAATCAACCAATAACAAATGCTGGCAAGTCTATGGAGAAATAGGAACTCTTCTCCACTGCTGGTGGGAATGCAGACTGGTGAA
This sequence comes from Dinomys branickii, assembly GCA_004027595.1. NCBI lineage: Eukaryota > Metazoa > Chordata > Mammalia > Rodentia > Dinomyidae > Dinomys > Dinomys branickii. The sequence continues at coordinate 25,302 of PVLD010009765.1, read as the reverse complement.
ACCACTATGGAAATTGGTTAGGAGATTCCTCAGCAAACTAGGTCTAGAGGTCCCATTCAGTCCAGCTATTCCCCTTCTGGGTATTTTCCCAGATCTGAAAACATCCATGTCACAGCGATATAGGTGCACCCATGTTTATAGTAGCACAATTTTTAATAGCTGAATGGTGGAAGCAACCCAAATGTCCATCCACTGAGGATTGGATAAAAAAATTGTGTCATTTTTATATAATGGAATATTACTCAGCTATAAGGAAAGACTAACTTGAGGTTTTCATACATAAATGGTAACAAATAGAGTCCATACTCATAAGTGAAATAAATCAGATGTGCATGTGTAAGCGATGTATTGTATCACTAGTGTAAGAATCTGAAAGTGTGAAGGTAAATTAGGAGGTATGATAAACATTGTGAAATGAAAGGAAATTGCTCAAAAGTAAAGAGCAACTGGGATAAGGGGAAAGAGAAAAAGAAGAAAGGGATAATTATGTATGTATGTATATATATGCAGGATAGCTAACATAGTTATACTAATGACTTCTGTTGCTGTATTGTAAGGAACAGTTCATGATTAGCTGTTTAATCAATCTTGCATGTCTATATTTGTTTTCCTGAGCATACACTTCAAAGTTATCAATATGTAATACAACAACCACTGTTAATTCCCTGTCACCTTGTCTGTAATTCAGTTTTGCTTGTACTATTCTTGTGCTACTTTGTAAGTGGCTGTCTGTTTGTTAATATGTTTTCGTTCTTTTACTTTTAAAATAAAAAAAGAACCACCATGTAGATCTGTTTTCTGCCTACACAAAGTTCCTTTTGTGTGCATGTTTATGTCCAAATTTCCTCTTTTGGTAAGGACATCAGTCATACTAATTAAGGCCCCTCTCTAAAACCCCACATTAACTTTATTATGAAGACAGGTCACAATCTAAGGTAGTGAGAGTGATGACTCTAACACATAATTGCTCTGGAGCAGATTCTCAGCATTTTCCCACAAAGACATGTGAATGTGATGATATTCATACAAGGAGCACGCTCCTGTGGGATATTTTAGCAAAGTCTACTTTTATTCATCTACACTCTATCTCTGTCCTCTCCTTTGTCACAAATTTTGCATAAGTAATGTTTTCAAACATAGTAACCCTACATTCTGTAAGTATTATGATAATGAGCACAGCTGCAACTATTAGAAACTGGTGCTGACCAGAGGAGCTTCAGGTTACAGGTCATTCTCAGAACTGGCAGGAGTTTCTACCCTTCTGTTTCAGGACTCAGAGCCAATTCATCAACACATCCATCACATTACTTCTACTTTCAAATTATACCCTAAACTTCTCCACATCCCCCGCCTCAGCTCCTCACTGGCCCAACTATCGCTATCTCTTCTGTGACCTCTGCAACAGCTTCCTCACTGGCCACCCTTGCACACCGCTCTTACATGCCACCAGGCTATTTCAGTCACGACCCCCCAAATCCTCTTAAGACATCAATCGACTGACATCACTCTTCTGCTCAGCACCCTCTCAAACCTTTCCACATCTCAATAAGAGGAAAACTAGCAAACTTGTGGAAGCTCCAGAGCATTGCTCCTCTCCTGGTCCTTAACCCCACCCCCACCTCTCTCGCGCGCTGCTCCGGCTATTCCTTAAACACGCCAGGCTCTTCATAATAGTTGCTGAATCAATAATCAAAATGACCGAATAGAATTCAAGTGACTGGCAAAACCTTTCTGCACTAATAATTATCGATAAAAGTGTGCTGATGTTATTTTTTCAAATAATTATTTGAAAACATCCCTCTTCCAGCTGCATTCCCGAAACCCAAACCCCAGTTCTATCATTTATGTCTGCATAATGCTGAGCACGTTGCGTACTGTCTTTGTGCCTTGAATTCCTCATCTGCAAGCTAACTTACAGGATTTTTAAAGTCCCTGAATTAATATACTGACAGCATAGCATCTGATTGCTACGTAAGTGTTAGCTATCATTATCACAATTACTTTTGCTTTGAGAGGTCTCCACTTGGCTCAGTTCAACATTAAATGACCTTATTTTGTGCCATAGCTATTACCAACTGTGTTCTATTCTCAACCTTCCTTATGATTCCCCGGGATGAAAGCACTCCTGGCTCTCCTGGTTTGGGATGTTTGCCTCTTCTGAGGCCTACTCCTTATGGGGTTGGGTGGGATACAGATCTTACTTTTGTAAGAGGTACAATTCTCTGAATAAGTTCCTAGTATGATTCCTCTGAATAAAGTTACTTCTTTCTGGCTAGGTGCTGGTCTTCTATCCCTGGAAATCAGATTCCTGTCTGCAACCAGAATTCAAGCTCTCTTGGGGAAACACTTTGTGCTTGTCCTTCTGGTAGCTCAGCTGGTCGTGCCTCTCAGTCAAGGGGACATAGAAGGAATGGAAGGCTGCTTTCTGAGATCTTGTCAATCCAAGGAAAATTCATATATTCTTCTACATTAAATAGTTAAATAGGAGCTTGCCTCCGCTTCCTCTTCACCCCCTCGTATGCGTGTTGCTCCCTGTACCATGCTACCCTCTCTCTAGCAACATTTTTGAGCCCAATGCCAAGAAGCATTTCCCACACTTTTTATCCACATTCTTGTAGCCTCAGACACTGCTAGTCCAGCCTCTGGCAACATCCAGGTGGATGATAATAGCCAGTCCATTAGTAATTGAAGGAGAGAATGTTTTAGGCACCTTTGATCTTTTAGCAGGAGAGTGGAGGGCTACACATCGCATTTTTACCTCCAGAAGGAGCAGAGATGGTAGATATAATTACTATTCTGTCAGTTTTTCATTCTTTCTATGATTAGGCAGAAAAATGGTCTCCTTAAAGATGTTTATGTTATATCTATAGAAATTTTGAGTATGTTGCATTACATAGCAAGAAGGAATTAAGATTGCAGATGAAATTAAAGCTGTTACCCATCCACAGAAAACTTACATGTACTCCAAATATAGCCCTTTATGTACCTGCTACTTCCCCATCAATGCTGCAGGTCTGGGTCCTGTGCATAGTAGGATGGGAAGATAACCACCTTCAACAACAGACAGTTCTTTGAAAGAAAGTTCTGGGGACTTACTTCTCAACAGAGAGCCTCCTCCATCAACCCCTGTACTCTTCGACTAATGCCATAATGCTGTACTGGCAGTAAATTATGATGAATCTCTGCTTAATGACTGAAAACTGTGGAGAGGAAAGAGTGTGAAACACTCCTGGAGTGATGCTTTTAGCCAGTCTTTGAGCTCTTTTTTTCCTGGTGCTCATCAGGCCTTGCTCAGGACAAATATCTGCTCCATTATTTCAGAATTAGAATCTGACTCCAATCCCCATGTCCTGAACCCCCACACTTTACTACTGCCTAGTACCCAGATCGATAAAGTCAAATGATACAAGCCTTTTCTTGTCAAACTGATGTGTAGAGGGAGATGCCTGAGAGACCCAGGGCTCTGTCCCACTGGAGACAGTGAATTTATCTAAAATGGATTGAATAGAGGAGCTTTGGCACATGCATTATCTGAGTAGTTCCTAGGCTGTGTGGAGGACACTGTGCCAGGTTTTCTGAATAGTGCTATTTCCCCAGGCTGTGCTTCCACTGAATCTGCAAAAATAACCGATTATGGGTAGAGGAAATGAGTGTGCAGAGGGATCTTTCTGTAGTCTCATCTAAGGCTGAGAACATATGATCGCTTGGGTCCTAGCAATGCTTCACAAAGCCAGCCTGAGGGATCTTTACAATTCAAGCATGGTCATGTTCTGCTGATGTTCTCTTTATTGCTATTACATTTCTATTAGGACCAAGAAAAATATTTTGAGCAATGTCTCTAAAGCCTTGCATTATCTTCCTTGCCTATGACTATCCCTACTTACTAGGCTCATGGGGAAGGTTACATTACATGTTATATAAATTGCTTCTTGAAGAGTGTCTGCCCACAGTATGAGTCTGATTACTGCTGTGCTTCACTTTGCATCACTTCTCTTACTTTTAAGGCACCAGCATCTCTAGACTTCCCTATGCACCTCTTATGCTCCAAAGGCCCTTTTTGTTGGAAAGTCTCCCCCTTCCTCCCAACCATCCTTTTCCTAGATAATTTCCACTCATCCTGAAGACCTCCATTCAGACACCACTTCCCCAAGGAAGCCTTCTCTTGGTCTGCAGAATACATTGCTTTGTGTGTTCTCAAAGATCTTATTTATAACTATAGTAGCTTTATTGAGACATAATTCATATACCATTCAATTTAATCATTTAAACTGTATGATTTCATCATGTTAGTACATTGCAGAAACTTGCAACCATTTGCACATTCAATTCTAACGTATTTTCATACCACACCAAAAGCCCCTATATTCATCATCAATCATTCCGTTTCCTCCAACTACTCCAGCTTATGATAATCACTAATAAATATTTTTATCTCTATAGATTTACCTATTCACATTTCTTGTGAGTAGCATCCAATACTGAGTGTTATTTTGTGTTTGGTTTCTATGTTAGTCACTTTCCTGCCTCGGGGACAAAATAACTGACATACACAACCTGAGGAGGAGCACTTCATCTCATTTCATGGCTCAGTGCATGGTGACCCGGCTCCAAGCCACAAGCCTAATGGTAGAAGAGCCTGACAGAGGAAAGGTGTTCACCTCATGGAGGTCAGAAGCAGAGAGAGAAAACAAGAAAGACCAAGGAAAATGCTGGGATAAGAACACACCCTTCCCAGTCACATCCCCGGCCACCCACTTACCCCAAGGCCCACCTCTTTATCACACATTCACCTGTGAACTCATCAGTGAATTGAATCAATCCACTGGTGAATTAGCCTCCTCGTGACCAGCCCGTCTTCTGAGAGCCCCCTCTGAGTTTTGGGAGACATATTAGTTCCAAAGCACGAAACCATTCACTTAGTATAACGTTCGCAAGGCTCATGCAAATTGAAGCGTGCATCAGTACTACATTCTTCTTATTTCCAGTAATATGCCATGGTATGAACATGCTCTATTTTATTCATGCATTCATCACATGATGGAAATTTGAATTTTTCTTTGTGGACCTTAGAATTTAACAGACGGTAACTGTATATTCATGGGATGATTTCTTTGATGTCTGCCTTTTGCTCCAGTAAGTAGCCTGTTAAAGGCGAATACATATTACACCTGTTACTTGCTCGTGATTGTATCCCCATCATCAAAAATATTGCTTGAATGAAAGAATGTATGAATGAATGAATGAAATATAGAAGGCTACACAAAAACCGGGGCCACCAAAGGGGCCTGATTTTTCTTCTCAGTGTGTGGCTCTGCCTGTCTGTCTATCCAGGAAATCTCACTAAAATTGCCTCCACATTCTGCAGTTTCACCTTGAGACACATTATAGATGGGCACATCAGTTTAACTATTATTTGGACAACTTGACCTTTCTGCCATGAGTAGCCTCATCCCAGGAAACAGGATCCTGAGGAAGAGATGCCCCACCTTGCTGTATACTCAAATCATCGCAAGCCCATCTCAACTGACTCCAGGTACCAGCAAGGACATAGGCACGCAGAACCACGGTTCTACCTCCCTCTCACAGCCGTGTTACCCCTGTCCCAGGTTTCACTTAGAAAATGTGTGAAATCATTTAACATTCTGGTAGAGCTGCAAGTGATAGGAATGCAAAAAAAGTACAATTTGAGTCTGGGGCTGCCAGCTTCTCAGGCATCTCAGGCATGCTCAGAGGTATCTCGCTCTCGTTTTTCCGCTTGGGTCAAAGGAAAATGCACCCAACCCTGGAGAGTCGCCGCGACCTGCTGTGCTGAAACATGTGTGGAAAGCAAAACCTTTGCCAGCAAAAAAGAAGCAACAGACTGTCCAAAGCAGTTCCTGCTGAGAAAACAGTTTGGGTGAATGAGAGTCGCCTTTGCTGAATGCAGACAAGTTATAAGACAAAGCTGTTGTGCTATGCTTTTTACTGGCTGAAGTTCCAATACTTGGTGTTTATAATACCAATCACTGTTACAGGATGGTGTGTAATGCGGACTGGGTTTTAGTCTTAGTGACACCTGACCATTTTCATGTGCTTATGGTGTGACAGGCACAGTAATAAGCAGGTCAGCTTGTTGGACTCTCACAGTGGTGCTATGAAGTAGACTTTATAATTAACTCTATTTTATAAATGAGAAAGCAGAGAGAGAAGTTATGGCCTTTGAACAAATTTGCAATGGTATTGGTAGCAGAGCCTAGACCCATGGATAAATTTCATGTTCCATGTTCTTAATCACCATGCTAAACACAAATTAGAGTACTGGATCCTTCTTTAATGAATCATCTTCACCTGTTGTATGGACTGTGAGATACTTAATTACTCTGTGCTTCAATTTTTATTTATAAGATGGAAGAATTAGTACCTGCTCTGTCTTACAGAGGTATGAAGATCAGGCTGATACTAAAATATTTAAGAGCAATATAAACAGCGTGAAAAATCCAGACATATCTGAGGAAAGGCATGTAACTTGATAATTAACATGCATAAAGTCTTCACTAATTAATAACTGCAACACCTTTTAGAGAAAAAATATGCACATGTATGATCCTTGTGTGCTATTAGCTTGGCAAGAGTTTGCAGGAAAAATTTGGTGAAAAGTAAAACTCAAAAATGCTGTACAGTTCTTGGTGTGTCGTTTGAGCTGATCCTGATCGTTTCATCCATCAGTTTTATTGCTCTCAGTCCGTGCAATAATTGTGCAATTGTATTTTCTGGTCCATTGAAGTTTAAGGATACTGCCAAGCCATGACAAGAGGAGTCAAATGCTGGGTTTATTGAATATATAACGTAACTGTGTGGCCATGCCCACTAAAGGGAAAAACAGAGTTGTCTGTAGCATCATTGACATACCTACATACCATCTTTTAACTCTAACTAAATAAAACATAACTTCTCAAAATCTCATATATTGCATGTTGGAACAGTGGCTAAGCAAATTTTCCTTTGCTTTATGAGTGTTGTTAAACATTTTTATAGGTTACTGAGTCTTATCTGACAGAGAAGAAAAATATATTCATATCTTAACAGCATGTCATCTGTCTTGCATTGTCTCCCTTTGGCTCCTCCACCTCAGGGCTTTCCCTGGTTCATCTCCAGTTTTATATATTACCTAAAAGATATCTTTGTATAAAATAGGTATGTATGGTAAGTCATTAATGATTAACCAAGATGAGTACTTTCTAACAAGGATTGTCCCTATTTCTCTACATAATTACAACCACTGATCATCCCTAAACATTTTAAGATAGGCTGAGATTTAATTTAAGATTCCAGTACACTTCCAGACCAACATGGAGGCACTCCATGAATCTGTTATGTTAGCTTATACTGCCTTAACTAATATAGGTGGCAAGGCCTACATGCTTTAAAAATGTCATGGGGGGACTACAGATAACCAAAAGCAATCTGGAAAGAAAAAATCCAAGTTATAAAATATTGTCAAGGGAAGAGTTATATGGTGAATAATACCCACCCCCTAATCTTGAGATTAGTATTAAACTGTCTCACTTATCAGCAGGGGTGACACCCACTTACCAGTCTATGGGTATGTATAAAGTAGTCAGAGACATTTAGACAAGAAATCTGACATGGCTAAGTATCCTCAATCCTAAATCACGAATAGTCATGCACTACTCCCAGTGCCTGACCCAAGGTCTGAGCTAACCTTCTAGGCTGCACATTATCAACTGACTGGGCTTTGTGCAGTGCTGAATTGAGTGATGCCAGCTCATGCTCCCATCTCTCCTGCATTAAGAACTTGATTACTCAAGTTGCATTATCCAGGCAGTTGCCAATTATCCAGGCTGCATGTGAATCAAGCACTCACAGTCTTACTTCTGTTGTGTTATCACCAGAAGTAGCTTGCTTCTCATGGGAAGGAATGTCTTGCACAGTCAGGTACAATCTTAAACACAAGTGTTCTGCAATTGCAAGAGGCAGTGAATAGGGACAGGAAATCCACTGAAAGAAGTTGATGCTGGATATTACTGAGTTATTGCATCTGGCCATTAGCCTTACCATGCTACCCTAGCACCAGCTGAACTTTGCCTAGGAAGTTACCATCTTGAAACCTTCCAATGACTTCCCATTAGAATAAAATCCCAGTATCCCTAGAAAAAATGCAAAGCTCTTTTAAAATCCACCTCTCAGGGCAGAGCTGGGTGGTCCACTGGGGGCGACCCCGTGGACTCAACCCAGCCACCAGCAGCACAGCGACAGGGCAGAGCCAGGCGGTCTGCTGGGGGTGACACCATGGACTCAACCAGGCCCTGGCAGGGCCTAGCCTGGGCAGATCCCAGAGGTCTGTTTGGGAGACCCTGAGGACTCCACTGGACCTCTGGAAGCCATGTATCAGGGCGAAGCCTAGTGGTTCGCTGGGTAACCTCGCTGACTTGACTGGACCCTGATGGCCTTGAGGGCTGGTCAGTGGGGGTTTGACCATAGTGAACCCGGTTCCCTGCCTATCTACTATCTTTGAGCACAGGTGCTTTTCCACCTCCTGCCATAGCAATTTGTATACACCCATATGTTATAGCATAATTTGAAGCAGCTATGTCTCATCCCAAGGTGAGAGTCCAAGGGTGTAAATAAACCCAAAAGTACAGCTATTATCACAGGGAAGATGACTGATTGGGTGGTAGAACAATAGAGATGAGGGTGGAGAAAGTTGATTAATCAAACGAGCCATCATCTGTATAACTGGGTAACAAACGTGAAGATAACATTATGTAATACAGCATCCAGAGCTAATTCCCTACTATGTTCTCTATAATTTTGTATTTCCTTTATTGTTTTTGTGTTAACAGGTGCAAAGATAACCTTATGTAACACAGCATCCAGTGCTAATTCCCTACTATATTCTATATAATTTTGTATTTCCTGTATTGTTTATGTGTTATTCTGGTTTATATGTCTCCATTCTTTTGTCTTTAAAAGAAATAAATAAATAAATAAAATCCACCTCTGCCT